>JAECUM010019277.1:0-39270 GCA_016617855.1 Megalonaias nervosa | reverse complement strand
TAAACAAACATGTTTATTAAAATCAACAAATAAATTTATTTCTCTAAGTTACAAAGTCAAAATATAAGAGAAACGTACAGTATTGTTAATTAAATTCCACATAACCCTCGACGTCCAAAAGTATAGAATCTTGAATGTGCTGATGTATCAATAGTCTTGAAAGAGCTGATGTGATGACGTCTTGATGATTCACAATGATATAAATCAGAATGTCATTGAATGCATCCACAATAATTGGTAACTGGTGATTTAGTTCATAACGTAAAGGAGCATTATGTGATTCCAATTAATAACTGTTTTAATAACTGCTTGATCTAAAATTATATCTGAACACAACAGTAAATTATTTTATATACTGAACTTAAAGGAGAAATGAATATATTGACAACAAATTTATATAAAATCTTTAAACACAATGAAATGACCAGGATGTGGGTCAGAAGTTGTTTTCAGAAAAATCTAAGTTTCTAAAACGTTGAACTCAGATATAAGAAAACAACCTATTTATAGCTTACAAACTAGCAAAAATAATGGTACACACCAAAACTATATCCTCAATCATGGACAACAGTGAAGCACACAAAACAAATTAAATATACATAACACATACCCTTTTGCATAATTTAGCAAGCAAATATGTTTAAACCAAAATGTGAACTTAAGTATTGTAAAAACAGCTGCATATTTTAATGCAATTAAGTACTGCAAAAAACACGGTTACATATTGTAATGAACTTCGATAAGAAAAAAAAAGCAGCATGTGGTTATTTGCTCTCAATATTTAGTCTTAAATACATTAAGGACAAACACATCATTTATTGCTGTGTTATGTAAACCATTTGTGTCCAAGGATATGTGCATGTGGACGTCTTATTTCTTGCTTAACCACTGAATTAAGTTCCACTTAATTTCAGTCATGTCATTTACATAGGTTATTGTATGCGTCTCATTTGGCTGTATTAGCGTTAAGTTTGGTTTCTTTTTCTTTCTTGTGTGTGCATCTTACGGCGCATGAACACGTACAAAGTTATATTTCTTTTGGTTTTTTTAAAAAAAATTTTATTTATATTTTTGTTTAGTATACGTGGACTGATGTTTTTTTATATGTAAAATGGTTTATTTTTTAAGAGCTGTTATTTAAATCTTGACGATGCAATATGATATTTGCTACCCCTGTTATAAACGGTTAATACTTATTACGCAGGTAATAAACAACGTTTCATTAGAATGTATAGAAAAACTTTTTCTGCAGTGTTCTAAACTTTTGTCATTTCTCCATTTTAGTCTTCTTGGAAACTTACGTCATAGTTTAAGCCTGAAAATATTCAATAGTCAATACTGAAACAGTTATTAGAATCAAACAAAGTGTATTGAAAAAAACGGTGGAAAATTCAGGGGTGGATCCAGAAATATAGTTGAGTTGTTAGAGGCTGTATATTCATATGTAACAACTATTGTACTGTTACAGTATGAATTGTTAGAGGCTGTATACTCTTATTTAACACCTATTGCACTGTTACAGCATGAGTTGTTAGAGGCTGTATATTCTCATGTAAGATCTACTGCACTGTTACAGAATGAGTTGTTGGAGGCTGTATATTCTTATGTAACAACTATTGCACTGTTACAGCATGAATTTTTGGAGACTGATATTCTTATGTAACAACTATTGCACTGTTACAGCATGAGTTGTTAGAGGCTGTATATTCTCATGTAAGATCTATTGCACTGTTACAGCATGAATTTTTGGAGACTGATATTCTTATGTAACAACTATTGCACTGTTACAGCATGAGTTATTAGAGGCTGTATATTCTTATGTAACAACTATTGCACTGTTACAGCATGAATTTTTGGAGACTGATATTCTTATGTAACAACTATTGCACTGTTACAGCATGAGTTGTTAGAGGCTGTATATTCTCATGTAAGATCTATTGCACTGTTACAGCATGAATTTTTGGAGACTGATATTCTTATGTAACAACTATTGCACTGTTACAGCATGAGTTATTAGAGGCTGTATATTCTTATGTAACAACTATTGTTACAGCAAATGAGACGATAACGCATTCAGCTATTTCTCACCGTCAATTTAAACTGAAAAATGACTTGGGAAAATAGTTCAGTGCATTGTTGTACCTGTAGGGACTCATATACTGTCAGGCTCCTAAGTCTCGCCAATCTCAGACATGGTTCGAATTAGATATGAAAATAGTTACCCTAATAGAATCTAGTCAAATCTGCCCAATGGACCATTTGAAAGTATAAGCAGAAACAAACCCACACGAACAGAAACTAGTCGCATGCAAGACATTAACCGTTTTAAAAAGTGTGAAAAATATCCACCGGAACAGACGCTAGTCAAATATATGGCAGTGCATCACGAATGGATACGGACAACCAACATCTCAGTGATTGAGTCTTCGTTGATTCCGGGTCGTTTATAAGTTCCACTAGTTTTACGGGCTCTGTTTTACAATATGATTCGTAGCAAGTAATGTGTGTGCCAGATTCTGTAAACAAATCTAAAATAATAACAGCTGGGCGTAAGTTTCGTCTGTAAGTTGTCGTGTTTTCTTTATCAATGTGCGTACAGTATGATTTTGAACTGGCTCATTGTTGGTGTTATTCCCCCATGGATCCACCACCCTTGAAGGCTTTATTCTCGACGAGATGTATACTTTACTGACGACCACTTGGTTGTCAGCAGCCTTAACCACAGTACAGTAATAATAGTTTCATTATTTTTCTAGTTACTGGGAAGCCAGGAATAAATTACATTCATGTCTGTCCTTTTTATTATGTCTTAATATACACACCGAGACCGTCCGTCTGCGCAAGCGAGTTTCAGCGTGAAGGGCTGTATACTATTTTCCACTGCAAACCAGATTTATTGGGTAGTTTTAATCAGTCGTACTATACAAGTAACCGACCTGACACTTAATTAATCCTACGAACGGTCTGTGCTAATTCAGAGTACAAGGAATAAGTCTGTAATTAAACTATTGTGTAAACTAATTAATCATCAAAATGTTTTCCCGAGTAATGGCTATCACCTCTGAAGGAACGCAAATTGAAGACGAGATCAAATACGTTGTTATTGAAAGAATACTTTCAAAGGGATTAGGTAGAAGACGGAATATACTTGATTACTTTGCATATCCATGCATTGACTAGACCAGACTGACACTCCATTCTTTGACTTAGTCATTCTTTGCATATTCATGCATTGACTAGACCAGACTGACACTCCATTATTTGTCTTGGTCATTCTTTGCATATTCAGCAATTGACTAGACCAGACTAACACTCCAATCTTTGTCTTAATCATACATTGCATATCCGTGCATTGACTAGACCAGACTGACACTCCCTTCTTTGTGTTAGGTATACATTGCATATAAACGCATTGACTAGACCAGACTGACACTCCATTTTTTATCTTAGTCATCAGTGTCATTTTATTTGACCGAGAAACTAACTAATGTGAACCTTTTGTTTTTAATTTAAATTATACTGCATTCAGCATTAAAACAGATGGTTGTTTTTGTTTTATTTTATTACATTTTGCTGTTCATATGTTTGTATATCAAGCTATACTGTTAACACGTCCTTAGATACAGAGTTCCTGAACTTCTGCGCAATCATTCAGTTAAAGGTTCTGCTTTTGAAACCCTTTTGATTGCCTAATGGCGAAAAACAACAACAAACAAACAAACAATTACAATCCATAATATAACATAATTTGGCTGTATGGGTGGAAAAATATATTAAAGCACTCAATCCAACTAAATATACTTCCTATTCAATTGATCAATGGCAAACATGAATTAATTTCAAAATCAATCCAGATATGTGCACTGAAATACATGATTGTAAAATAGATTTAGTATCAATGTTGTTCAGCATTAACATGAACATTCCTTAAGTGCAGTAAAATATAAAATTATTTATATTAACAGTTTTAGTCTAAACTTAACACAAATGGGGTAATCAATCGTAGGATTTGCATTTAGTTTCACACTAATAATGATCATTCGAGCCAGATATTCTTGAGCTTAATGGTTATTATACGAACCCTATTAGAATGAATGCTTTATCTTAGCAATCATATGCTTTGCAGCATAAAAAGTAACTTAGTATTGAAAACAACTCGTACGTAGAATAAAGGAATTGCAATGCAATATGTACGGAGGCTCACAAGCAACACCTGCCTGAGTCTAGCTTGAGGCTCATTGTTAATTCAATCTCCAAGGACCTCAAGACAACAATCATTGTCAACTGAAAGGTTCTGAAACACGCAAATACTACACCAATTTTTCTATTTTTCTTTAATGACCTAATAAGTGCACGTCACGAAAATTTAATTTAACACTCGTAACATTTATCTTGTCACATCTGTATCACTCATCAGTAAGTCTTTTCAATCCGAAGATTAGTACTTCACTCCATGCACCACAAAACTCAACCCAAACATCTAATAGAAATACTTATTCCCATCTCAAATTAGTAAAACTGTATTCTCAACATTAATAAATTTGGAAGGGTCCAATGTACGAAGCTAATTCAATGCTAACATGAAGTATCGTAAATACTGTGCATTGCGACGCGCGCTTCTTGAAATTGGCGGATTACTCGGTTTGAGAAATATCTTCCCAGCACCCACTGCCCGTAGTCAACAAAACTAACTAAATGTAACAAAGTTATAAACGGAAACGTAAATACAAATTGCACATACCCTATTTTTATTACAGTACTCCATTTGTACTCCTGAGTACCTTTTGAAATTTAGTCATACTCGACGACCGCCAGAAGTACTTGTACTCTAAGTGAGCAGAGCAAAATAAAAGTATTTGTACTCGTACTTGAGTACGTTAAAATTACTTCACCCGATGCCTGAATTGATCTATTTTCGCCCTAGATGGGTGAATACTATCGCTACGTGAAAATTATCATACGTAAAAGCTATATAGCTGTGCATTCGTAATATATTCGTTATACTTCTTTAATTGCAGATAGCTAGTAGTAAGAATAATTCAAAATTGAAATAAAGCATTTCTCTTTAACTTCAAACGTTTTGTCCCTGAATATTTTATTCTGAGAGATATGACACGTGAAAATTGGAGTACGCTGAAAAATTCCAAAACAGTGCAGTCAAGAGATATGTATTATGTATCCCCATTCAATTTTTTGTAATCGTTCACAACCTAAATCTTATATTTCTGCTTGCAAAACATAAAAACAAATGTCTTAGAATAAGGACTTTGACCAGTTCGATTTCATACCTTCGGAATGTAAACTCTCTCCCAAAATCATGATAAAAATAAAAAAATTCTACATTAAGTTTCATTCTTTGAGTTTCTCAGTAAGCTTCTGTGTTCTATGTCATATTATTGTTGCTTTGCTTTATACAGCAATGCAAAGTACTGGAAGGTGTGTCAAAATACATGACGTAACCATCCAAAAAAAAAAAAAAAAAGGTTCAGACAATACGATACCAAGAAGAGCATGAGAACATATCATGGTCATTTTACATGCTTGCCGTACTAGAGTAATTTATACTTGAAATGAAATGAGGGTATCAATATGAATAGAGAATATTTAAAAAAAATCAAGATATGTGAGTCCAAACCGAGCATTCCAATATAGTTATTGAATTTTATTATAGCATTACAGATGTTATTTGTTAATTCCAATTATCCTCAAGAAAGACTACACAAAATAAAGAGCTTTTGTGCTAAGATTGGATTGTTTATTTTATTTTCTTAGTAGTGGTGGTGGACGGTGTGGGGTACACTTATTTAAGCCTGAAAATGGAATTAATAATGGGAAAATGTTGAGATCCTAGGCTTATGTGAATGTGAATACATCAAACTTTGAACATTTGAATTAACTTTACGATTTAAAAGAGAACATTTATATTCCTTCTGCAGATGGGTTCCAAGATCCAGTTCAGACATGCCAATGAAATTAGTAGCATCCTCTTTAACAAATCTGCATCACCAAGCTGCAACAATTTGTCAAATAAAAAAAGTAAATAATTGTCATTCCAATGCCAAATCACCATTGGAGACTCTCTCAATATCTCGCTAGAAACGATTAAACTGCATTAACTTGGCATGGGAGTTAAACTTTCAGAATCCTTCCGTCTTGTCTAAGAATTCGTATCATGAATTGTGATCATCCTTCCGTCTTGTCGAAGAATTCGTATCATGAATTGTGATCGTAGCGACAATAAGTAGACTCTGTTTACACAGTTCATCCCAAACATTGCGATAGTCTTGCGCATATTATTTTATCAGAATGTATTCAGGCTTAGGTTTAAATGCTCAACTGTTTCTTGTAGTCAAGTTATGGATTTTTTTTAACTTATCCGAAAATTCACACACACACACACACACACACACACACACCTACCTATCTATCTATCTATCTATTCTAACCTGATTCAACATGACAATTAGAGGAACGTTCGCAAAAGAATCCATCTTGTCGAGATCAGGAGGTTCTGTTCCCCTGATTAAATTTTTCGCTACTCCGTCATGTTTTGATTATATTCATTATCCAAGGATGAGATGGCATTAGAACATCTCTATAGTGTTTGTCATGCGCACGTCCTCACTGACTCCATATAAGATCAATTTCATAATTAATTCTAGACGTGCTCTAGCAAACAAATCACAGTGAAGTAATATCATTTTCCCATTTGTTTGCACCGCTTTCCATTTTCCTCAATCTCGACCACAATGTCGCGTAACTTACTCGTATTAGCTGATGATATTCATCCTAATTAGAACAAAATTCTACAGCTTCCTGTAATAGCTACATATAAGACACATTTAGCTCATCAGTTTCTTCTCATAATCTACCAGACTTTTCTCACTACCTTTCTATATCGCACTATAATCATGAAAGTATGTTTTCCGAATTAGATACATGAATATTGAATCATCAGAATTTATATTGATCTCCACTGAAAATTGGCGCAATCCATTTCATTTCGTCTGACGGTCTTTCCCTCCAGTCTTATCACAGTCAAGCTAGGAAAGATCGTGAAGGCGATTCGAACAGTGGTTTCATAATGTGTATGAGAGAAAGTTGTTCAAAGTTGTTTAGAATGCGTATGGACTTAGACAAAATCTGGTGGACTTATTTTACAGACCCCCTAGTGCAAACCCCGCATGTGCTTAAATTATGGAAGACTCCATAGATCTTGGTACTGATACGGGGATCGCAAGTATAATTGTAATACATGACTTTAACTTCAATATGCTGCTATTATGTGATGAGATTTCCTTTTACCAATGCATTAATCAGTCCACTCTTTTCACTGAAAACTCTTGAACGTTGATAGATCTATTACTTGTAATGAACCATGGAAATTGAATTCTCAGGTGGGTTGAGCATCCTTTCTTATATCAAGACATGTCTTACCATTGACCCATATACAGGATTTTCAGCTACGGAAAACATAATAAATAGTTACCAAAGCATATATGGACGTACAACCAAGGCGACTATAATCTCCTGAGATATAAAGCATCTACGTGTGACATAGATTACTCGTAGTATGAGGATACTCATAAATGCGCCAAAAATATAACTAATTACATTATTTTGATAACTAAGTAGTTTCTTTTGTTCTTCCGATTTCTTCCTTCCTTTCTCAGTTGTATACAAACATTCCCTGCAAATATCAGTTAGAAAGAAGCCATTGACAATGGTTGCAATCCATTTTGCATATTGTAAATCTTATAATCGTTAAATACCAATTTGTAAAATAAAATATGTATAAATTAAACACGATATGTGTAAACTAAACACGATTAGACACCTTTAGTATATGAAGTATCGATTATCACACACACAATATATGTAGTATATAAAGAATCGATTATCATATATATAATAACTATATTTCATGTAATCGGAGATAACATTTGTCTGATTTATATCATAATGTTCACAAACACATGACTAAATTAAGCCAGAACAATTAAAATACCACAGTTGAAAAAGCGAAATAAATGACACGTGCTTGACAGGACGAATTAAAACAATAACAAGTGCTTGAAAGGACGCATGAAAACAATGACACGTGGTTGAAAGGACGAATGAAAACAAGGACATATGGTTGAAAGGACGAATGACAACAAAATGACACGTGGTTGAAACGACGAATCAAAACAATGACACGTGATTGAAAGGAGGAATGAAAACAATGACATGTAGCTGAAAGAACCAATTAAGACAATTTCGCGTATTTTGAAAGAGGTAAATAAACGATGGTACGGGGTTGAAAGAGCGGGAACCACAATGATTCACTGACTACTTTCGGATGTGGTCATGTAGTCCACAACATTAGATGATAATACTCACGGTGTTGATTTTAATCGAAAGTAAATGACAATTAAAGGACTTACTCTATTGGATGTTTTTGAGGACATTACTGTTTCCGTTTCTGACAGCTTAATTGCCAGCGATAAAACAAGTTTTGCCATGGACAATCATCTCATTAACAAGCACATTTGTTACGTATCGGCTCGTTCAAAGTAACACAAAGAAAGAGTGAAGACAACAAGCTTTGTAAATTTTAACAAAAATAATTTATTTCCCTAGAAAACACGGAGAAAAGGTAAATATGTGAAATAAGACTTACAATTTACGAAGAAGATCCAAAAATTTGTTCTAAATTTGTGAAAACACATAAGTCCTGTGAATTAACAGTTCTAAATTGATACAGTCTGAATCTCACTTCCGTTCCAAGATGGCGGATGATGACGTCAGACGAAGGTTAACACAAAATGTTCAGAATTTTCACTGTGAATCACAATTTGTATTGTTCTTCTCCAATTTAGAAATAATTTCAACAAATGTCTTTGTCCAAAGCCAGTAGTGTTGTTCTCCAGGGAAACTAATTATTATTTAGAAAGTAGATGAAGTACAGCTACCACCACTAACAATGCACATGTTGTTCCTCGTACGAACGAACAACTCTTTCCAGCACAGGAATACCTTTTCCTTAAGGTATTAGAAACTCTACAAGATGTTATGATGTGACTCTCAACTATGACTGACTACGACTATGACTGAAAATTTCTTACAGGTAAATGAGCATTTAAAACAAGTTAATACGTCATTTCATGTACACATGCACGAAAGACACGTGTGATTTCGAAATCACACCTGGGCATTACAAAAGCGTAAACAAGTATAATTAGTAATGACGTAGTCACAACCAATCATTTACACAGCTTTTCCTGACTGTTTACTTGCAACGACAAACTATCATACCAAAATCGTGCTTACACGAGTCACATTTACGTTTTAAATAAATACGATGTTTCTAACAAACTATTAGACCCATGCAAACATAATCATCATCATAATAAAAATTATATTTAATGATATAAAAATAAAATAAAAATGAAACAAATAATTAGAAGAATTTAGATTTTAACACATGTAATTCAACTACAGGGTCGTAACACTTTCCCCCATAAAGAAAAAAGAAAGAAAGATTTATGTAATAAAGCTTTCTCTTTTACCAGATGTAAATTATACATGAGGTAAAAAAAAAATTACATAAGAAGAACTCTTATGAATCTACACAAAGGTGTATATGAAAATGACATTTCTATACACGGGAAAGTGCATCTGCAATTAAATTATCTTTTCCTTTAATGTGCCTGAGGTCAAGATTGTACTCTTGCAAAAATAAACTCCATCTCAATAGTCTTTGATTTTTAGTTTTCATTCTGCTGATGAAAGTAAGGGGTTGTGATCACTAAACACAACAACCTCAGAAGGAGCTGAGCTGATATAGACTTCAAAATGCTGTAATGCCAGTATTAAAGCTAAGCATTCCTTCTCGATTGTTGAGTAGTTTCTTTGGTGTTTATTTAATTTCTTAGAGAAGTAACACACTGGGTGTTCTACACCATTTTTGTCATCTTGAAGCAAAACTGCTCCAACCCCAACATCACTTGCATCCACAGATAGTTTGAATGGTTGACTGAAATCTGGAGCTGTTAAAACTGGTGCATTTTTAAGTATGGCTTTTAATCTATCGAAAGCCTCTTGACACTTTTCAGTCCAAAGAAACTTGTTTTTCTTTCTCAACAAGTTTGTCAGAGGTTCAACAATATCAGAAAAATTAGAACAAAATTTGCGATAGTACCCGGCCATACCCAAAAATCGCATCAGCTGTTTTTTACTGACAGGCACAGGAAATTCAGAAATAGCCTTGACCTTAGCATCTATAGGTTTAATTTGACCATGTCCCACAATATGTCCTAGAAAAGTAACACACGCACGGCAGAACTCACTTTTAGATAAATTAATAGTCAAATTTGCATTCGTGAGTCTGTCGAAGAACTTCCGAATCGTGGCTAGATGTTCTTTCCAGGTGTTGTTGTAGATGATGACATCATCAATATAGGCATCACAATTGTCTAGACCAGAAGTAATCATATTCATAAGGCGTTGAAAAGTACTTGGAGAACCCTTCATCATCCTAAATGGCATTACTTTATACTGGTAGAGTCCATCTGGAGTCACAAATGCCGAAATTTCTTTTGCTCTTTCCGTTAGTGGAATTTGCCAAAAACCCTTCAGAAGGTCGAATTTAGTGACGTATTTGGCATTTCCAATTTTGTCGATACAATCGTCGATTCTTGGCAATGGAAATGAGTCTGTTTTGTCACACTGTTCACCTTCCTATAATCCGTACACATTCGGAAAGTTTTATCCGGTTTCGGAACAAGAATGCACGGTGAACTCCAATCACTCTTAAAAATCTATAAAATCATTTTCCAGTAAATACTGAATCTCTTTTTTCGTGTATTCCTGTTTAAAAGGATTCATCCTGTATGGGTGTTGTTTCATGGGTTTTGAATCTACTATTTCAACGTCGTGAAAAATCTTGTTTGTTCTTGTAGGCACGTCTGGAAACAAGTGTTCATATTCAGACAATAATTGTTTAAGTTCACTTTTTTCTTGATTTTGTAAATGAGAAAGTTTCTGGTCTAGATTTTCCATAACTTCCGAATTCCGAAGACTTGTTGTTCCAAGATTAGTAAAATCCAACTGAATTCCTTCATTCAAATCCTATGCTGGTGGGACAGGTACAACTAAATTAATTGCATGATTTACCTGGCTATTTCTTTCAACATACTCCTTTAACATATTGATGTGACACAGTTGTTTTGGTTTTCGCCTATCAGGAGTATTTATAATGTAATCTAAATCACTTATTTTCTTTTCAACCGTGTAAGGATCATAATATTTTGCCTGAAGAGGATTTTGTGGAATGGGCAAGAGGCCCAGGACTCTATCACCAGATTGAAAACTCCTATCCCTTGAGTTTTTATCATATCTTAATTTCATCTTTGATTGAGTAGAGTGCAAATTTGCTCTTGCGACCTCACAAGCCTTTGACAATTTATACTTGAAATCAGAGACATAATCAAGAAGATTAAGTTCTGTTTCTTCATTTGAAAGAAGTTTCTCTTTCAATAACTTTAAATGTCCACGCACAGTATGTCCAAATACCAGTTCAAAAGGACTGAACCCTAGGGATTCCTGAACGGACTCTCTAACTGCAAACAAAAGTAAATGAATGTCTTCATCCCAATCTTTACCTGTGTCAAAACAATATGATTTCATCATGTTTTTCAGAGTTTGATGAAATCGTTCCAAAGCCCCTTGGCTCTCAGGATGATAGGCAGATGATTTGAACTGTTGAATGCCCAATTCATGCATGGATTGCTGAAAAATTCCAGACATGAAATTTGACCCTTGATCCGATTGGACAAATTTGGGAAGGCCAAACTGAGTAAAGAACTTTATCAAAGCCTTTACTATATTTTTGGTTTTAATATTCCTCAAAGGAATTGCCTCTGGGAATCTTGTTGACGCACACATTATGGTCAACAAATATTGGTTGCCTGACTTGGTCTTTGGTAAGGAACCAACACAATCTACCATAATTCTACTGAATGGCTCGTCAAATGCAGGAATTGGTTGCAGATGAGCTTTAGGTATCTTTTGATTTGGATTTCCTACAATTTGACAAGTATGACAAGATCTACAAAACTTGCACACATCACTTTTAATTTTTGGCCAATAAAAGGGAGTCAAGATCTTGTGATACGTTTTATTTATCCCTAGATGATCAGCCATAGGAGTTTCATGGGCCAAACTAAGTATTTCCTGTCTGTAAGGTTTTGGAACTACAATCTGATATTTTACTGACCATTCGACACTAGCAGGTACATCGGGAGGTCTCCATTTTCTCATAAGAACTCCATTTTTAATGAATTAACAGACAGGTACTTCAGTTGCTTCTTTTTCACTAACGGCCCTCTGAAACAAACAGGAGATCTCAGGATCGTTCTCCTGTTCGACGACAAGTGATTGTCGTTTATCACCCTGATCAGATAAAAGAGAATGAGTATTCAAAAGAGGATCACTATGATCAATACCTTTTGACTGATCCAAACTAGAAGTGAAAGTGACCTCATCAAAAGCCTGACCAATACATGTGTCAGCTAAAGGAATGGATTCCTTATCAAAATCATTCTCAAGAGCTTTTTTGCCATAGCTCTGGTAACTGCACAAGCTGGGAATAAATCAGGGATTTCTTTTTCAATAGGATCAACTTTCTGATCCAAAGAAGGCTTGTCAGTTACAAGTGGATTAACCACAACCTTGTCTCCAGCTAAGTCATTGCCTAGCAACAAATGAATGCCCTCAACGGGTAAAGTAGACACTACACCGACTGTCACAGGTCCTGAAACTAAGTCTGATGACAAATTAACAGAATGGAGAGGAACATTAACAAAGCCGCACTCTACTCCCTGAATGAGAACACTCTCATTAGAACAGGTCTTCTCAGAAGAAGGCAAAATACCTGAAACTAAAAGACTCTGAGAAGCTCCTGTATCCCTTAAAATTTTAATAGGGATAGGATTGGCCAAATCACCCAAGAGTGATATAGAACCCTTCGACATGAATGGTTCAAAATTCTCCATAACACAATCAGACTGAGGTTTTTCAAACCCAACAAATATATTGTTTTCAATACATGAGCGTGACCTTGACCTCTTCGCAATAAGAGCATTTGGGATAGGTCTATCTTGATTCTGATGCCTATATTTCAATTTGAAGCAATCAGAAATGACGTGTCCTTTTTTCTTACAATAGGTATACGTAGGAATAGACAAGGATTTTGAATCCAGTCTCTCAGAGGCTTGATTTTTAGAATTTGTGCCAGATTGAGTTTTACTGAGAGTCGTATTTGGTTGAAACACCTTTCTATCAGTAGACTGCTGAGTGAAAGATTTGCTTACCGCAGGAACTTTATGAGTTAAGGAATACTCATCAGCAACAATAGCAGCTTTTTCCAAGGTTTCAAACTTATGCTCTTCGAGATGATTCTTAATGTCACTATGGACACAGTTCTTGAACTCTTCAAGTAATACTAATTGTTCAAGACTTTTAAAATCATGTTCGATTTTCATGGCTAAGCACCATCTTTTGAATAACTGTTCTTTTTCTCTAGCAAATTCAACATAAGTTTGTCTAGCATCTTTCCTATAGTTTCTGAACTTTTGCCGATAAGCCTCAGGGACTAATGCATAACCCTTCAAGATGCATTCCTTAACCAAATCGTAATCAGAACTGTGTTGTACTGACAGAGATATATAGATATCTCTGGCCTTGCCACAAAGTACACTCTGCAATAATTGAGTCCAATACTGTCTTGGCCATTTCGAATTCTCAGCAACTTTTTCAAAAAGAATAAAATATTTGTCTACTTCCTTTTCACTAAAAGGGGGAACTAACTTGATATTTCCTAAAATGTTAAAATTTGAATTTGCACGGGAAGTGGAATCGTGCCTGTCACTTGCCAGATCCAATTCTTTCATTTTAATTTGCATCTGTCTCTCTTTCCCTTTCTTCAAATTGCATTTGTTCCTTTTGTAATTCCATTTGCCTTTCTTTTTCCCTTTCTTCTATTTGTCTTTGTTTTTCCCTTTCTTCTATTTGTATTTGTTCCTTTTGTAATTCTATTTGCCTTTCTTTTTCCATTTCTTCTATTTGTCTTTCTTTCTCCCTTTCTTTTTTCTGTCTATCTTTCTCCTCCCTTTCAGACTGTAATCTCATTTGTTCTTTTTGTAATTCAATTTGTTCTTTCTGTAATTCTATTTGTCTTTCTTCTTTTTGACTCTGAAGCTCGAGCCTCCTTAACTCTATTTCCATCTTTTTCATTTTTAGTTCTATTTTCTTACTGTCAGTGTCTGTCATAGACTTACTGACAGACTCTAAAACACTTTTGTCAAAAATACCCTTCCCTACCAAATGTTGAATTAAAATATTTTTGATTTCTTGTTTTGTCAAGGAAGCTCTTGCTTCAGAAAGATCGTACTTTCTGGCCAATTTCATATATCAGCCAATTTCATATATCCCGAAGGACGAGCAACCCAATTTCTTTATGTTACGTATCGGCTCGTTCAAAGTAACACAAAGAAAGAGTGAAGACAACAAGCTTTGTAAATTTTAACAAAAATAATTTATTTCCCTAGAAAACACGGAGAAAAGGTAAATATGTGAAACAAGACTTACGATTTACGAAGAAGATCCAAAAATTTGTTCTAAATTTGTGAAAACACATAAGTCCTGTGAATTAACAGTTCTAAATTGATACAGTCTGAATCTCACTTCCGTTCCAAGATGGCGGATGATGACGTCAGATGAAGGTTAACACAAAATGTCCAGAATTTTCACTGTGAATCACAATTTGTGTTGTTCTGCTCCAATTTAGAAATAATTTCAACAAATGTCTTTGTCCAAAGCCAGTAGTGTTGTTCTCCAGGGAAACTAATTATTATTTAGAAAGTAGATGAAGCACAGCTACCACCACTAACAATACACATGTTGTTCCTCGTACGAACGAACAACTCTTTCCAGCACAGGAATACCTTTTCCTTAAGGTATTAGAAACTCTACAAGATGTTATGATGTGACTCTCAACTATGACTGACTACGACTATGACTGAAAATTTCTTACAGGTAAATGAGCATTTAAAACAAGTTAATACGTCATTTCATGTACACATGCACGAAAGACATGTGTGATTTCGAAATCACACCTGGGCATTACAAAAGCGTAAACAAGTATAATTAGTAATGACGTAGTCACAGCCAATCATTTACACAGCTTTTCCTGACTGTTTACTTGCAACGACAAACTATCATACCAAAATCGTGCTTACACGAGTCACATTTACGTTTTAAATAAATACGATGTTTCTAACAAACTATTAGACCCATGCAAACATAATCATCATCATAATAATAATCATATTTAATGATATAAAAATAAAATAAAAATGAAACAAATAATTAGAAGAATTTAGATTTTAACACATGTAATTCAACTACAGGGTCGTAACACATTCATGTCGTTATTGATTGATTGATTGATTGATTAATTAACGGAAGTGATGGGGTGCCGTGATATGTGTAACCGGATATATTCCATTGTTTGCCATAATTGTAATCAATGAATGTCATCACCTTTTCGAGTAGAACTTGTAATAGCCTTTTTTCTATTAGGAGGACGGCAGCACGAGTGTGCAAAGCATGTATACTTTACCCTGAATGAGTATGGGGAGGGGGTTATAAGAGTTGGTGAGGATGGAGCTAATTTGTCGTAAACATTAATAATAATAATAATAATAATAATAATAATAATAATGTTATTCTTCCTCTTATCCTGTCCCATAATATTTGTACTTAGATGGATTGTTGCGAATGATTCATAGATCTTGAGCTAATTATGTGTGAGAAGAAAAAGAAAACACAGATGTCAACGAGTAAAAAATAAACTGGGAAATCTTTAGAAGAAACTATGTAAAAAAGAAGAAATAAAGGAAAGTTTACATACCACTCTGGAAAAAATGAAATTTAGCAACAGGGTTACACCTGGCTGGAGTAGATGAGAAGATGATTAAGCCGAGAACCATTCAAAGGAGTGAACAAGAAAATATATGGCAATCAGCTGTCATGTATTAATGCTAATTCTTTGATAGAGTTTACGTCCAGTTCTATTTAAATGTTTTTACTAGTGAAAGCACGTTGATCAAAAATGAGAAAATAAAAGATATGAAGCTTTAAACTATGAAAGAATTAAAATACTGTTAATAATATTCCAGGGCTTAACTTCAGAGAAGCTCATGCAGCTAAGATTTTTGTCAGTGGAATAGGATCACTTGTATATACAGGCGACTCCGCTAGCTCCAGCGTGTTCTAACTAACGGTGGTAAACTGCAGGGCAATTCCCCTAGCTATAGAGTGTACAATGCTAAAGCTGGGAAACATTCGAGCACTCTCCCTAGGCCTAGTGTACAAGTAGTTCAGGATGTCTAAATGCATTTGGCAACTCATGCAAAACCATTTAAATGACAATATCGACAAAATATTTTATTTTCACGTCAACCTGACAATCACACATGTACATGTATTTGCAAAAAAGACCATTACACGTTTTACCACCACTCCACCTCACCCACTCCAAAAATGGCAAATATCTCCATCAAATAACATGAAATTCAAAGTTAAGACGTTGAAAAGGATTATGGTCCACATATTGAACGTTTTGTGTTCTTTACAGCAGTGCTATTGTGGTGGCGCTCTACAGTAATTACCTTTATTATTTAGATAGATACAAGTAGGACACGTTCTACTGTCAAGTACAGCTTTGGTTCCTTGAAGTAGGACACGTTCTACCGTCAAGTACAGCGTCGGCTCCTTAAGGTAGGACAAGGTCTACCGTCAAATACAGCTTTGATTACTCAAAGTAGAGCAGTGCCCAGAAGCTTGTGTTACCCACAGTCACTTTGCTATACCGAGAAAATAGTTAGAATCTGTTGACATAAGCACCAAGATTTGTTAGCCTTATCTTTGTCTTCCTGAAACTCATCTATTTATTTTTGTTTTCTTCTCCTTGAGTTTAAACTGACAACCAAATACATTGACCAATAACATGCTTTCAAACATGCTTGTGATCATATCTTGAGGTGTATTGTTTTGAGCTTTGATGTTATTAACCGTACTTTTCTTAGCTGCTACATTTTTCTTTTCTGCCGTCTTGGTTACATATCCGTTTACCTACATGCTACAGTTTTGTCCTTCAATGAACAAACTATATACCATTCTTTTGGGCAAAAGTTTTAGGGTAATGTAAGGTTAGAGACCATATTTAAACCAAATAAACTCCCAGGCTTCATAGAGCATAAAAGATAAATTATGCAGGGTTCTCTGTTACGACTCTATAGACTTAAACTAGGTAACATGAAAAGCAAAACCAACAAGTTTAGAAAACTTCAACACATTATATTATTCTCTATGTTACAAAGTGAAATTTTAAGTGGAGCTTACAGTATTGTGAACTAAATCCCAAATAATCCTAAAAGTTTAGCCCAAAAGTATAGTACTTCGAATGAATTCAATGTCTTGAATGTGTTGATATACTAATAGCCATGAATGAGCTGATGTACCAACATGTTTCACAATGATATTATCCAGAATGTCATTGAATAAATTCACAACAATGCCAAAATACTTATTTTGTCCAAAATATCAATGAGCACTTTAGTAAATCCAATAAATGATTTAAATAATGATTCCCCTCAAATTATACCTGAACACAACTAAAAGTGATCCCTCAAAGACTGATATTAAAATAGGAATAAATAATGATAAATAAAAATAGTAATAAATAATGATGTTAATCACAACCTTATATAAAAACCCATAAGATGATCAGGATGTCGGTCATTTTCCCATGAAATACGTAAACACAGTTTACTTCTAGAACCCTCTAAAGTCCTAAGGTCATGTAAACGTGCTTACATATATTATCTTAAAGTACAACCCACAATTATGGACAGACGTTAGCTATCTCAATCGGTTGTTTACAAAAGGCCATTAGCTTGAACTACAACCTAAAAATCATAATAAATGTTAAGCAGACAATCGAGATATACATAACACTTGTATTTAACAATAATCGTTCAATACCTGTTTATTATATTCTTTGCAACGTCCTATAAATTAAAACATCATAATAAAAGGTTAGTTTTAGTAAAATATACATTTGACGTCTTATTCAACATCTCACATTTCTCCGTTTTATGAATTAAACCTGAAAAGGGACAAATAGCATTTGCTTGCGTTAAAATTGTAACATGTTATCAAAGTATATGAATGTACCAATCTTCTTCAAACAAATGTCTTCCATCCACTCTTTCCTTATGAACTCTTGACATATCAATAGCAGCAACAGTATCTATCGTCCCGCTATCTGATTGGAATAATAAACTGAGCCAATCAGATTGCTCGTTAGATTTACATTGGAAGATGGCTGGGAATAATCAGAGAGGACTCAATAGGCAACAAAACTTATTACTTGTAAGTTTCTCTATTTAAGCCTTTCACACACACACACACACACACACACACACACACACACACCACACACACACACACACACACACACACACACACACACACGTTTCTTTTTCTAGTCAATGCATACGAACGATATTGAAAGCGACATATTAAATACTTAACCCGTCACTTATGAAACTCTCTCATTAGTCAATATTGGTTTTGCTTGCTACATGCAGTAAGTCTTACATCAGCTGAAGGGTACTTGTTCAAATCGCAGTTGGGCTATGCCAATGCTCGATGTGGAACGAACTGGAACAACGACCATAGGCTAGCAAAGTGTGCAGGGCAATTCGACCAATTCATATATGTCACCATTTACTGGCGACAACAATCCGACATAAAGATAAACCAAAAATCTTTGTTGTGGCATCGGAAATGGAATTACAGGGGTAGACCCCTTCCTACTCATAACATTGATATGTATCCTAGAATAAGTTTAGAGTAAGTTTTCTTTGCAGTTAGATGGTTCAAATTAGGCCCTGGATCTGCCTATAATGCAGAAACTTCTGGAGGCTTTGCCACCTGGACCGAAATGAGGAGTTCATCCGATAGACCCATTGCCCAACTGTTTACGCCACCACCTCGAAAAATAAATAAATAAATAAATAAATAAATAAATAAATAAATAAACATTTATTTTCGAAAGCACCCTAAATCATAAATACAATATCAATGATATTTCTTTCCCTACGTTAATACTGGATATATTTGTTCGTGTGGTAATAAAAATACCGTATCTTAAAGTGGTGAAGCCACAAGATACAATATATCGTTTTTGGCAAAACACGGTAAAATATATCCAGTATTAACATAGGAAAAGATAATTTCTTTTTATTAGTACTACACTTGCTCCAGAATCGAAGATTTGAAGATTAAACTCAATGTTCGGCACAACACGCTTACCGCACCCCACCCCCTTTTCGTAAATTCATTTCACTTTCATAGGCTGGTCATGTAAATATACGTGACTTTAGAAAGCGGCCTGATTGGGTTGACCTAATCTGTTGCAGTAAATTACATATTTGTCATTTTGTGAACTATTTGACTCTATCTGGAAACAATGCAAATCCGATCCAATAATGTATCACAGCGGGTTTGTCGTTCTTGTCATGGAAATAAGGGGAAATAACTTGAGGGAAACGCGAACGGCGTCTGGTCAGATTTCTTGATCAAAGATTAGTTTCCATGTCTCACATATAAGACAGTTTGTATTTGTTTGTTCTATCTCGCAAAGTACTCATTTTTGTAGCTGCAGGTATTACGTTTGTAGGCATAGACAATGAAGCATTGCATGGCATGGCGGGAAATCTTATATTTTCACATGTGTTAATATAAGGCTATATTTTTCACATGTAAAAATATAGGAATGAAACAATATGAAAACTATTTCGTCTTAAAGGATTTTTATTTTAATATCAAGTATATAATAATAATGTATATTTTAATGGTTGGAATATGAAGCCATGACTAAATGAAAACTTAACATATGCTATAATTGGCGATCACTCGTTATACAATTCCTGGTAAGAATAACAACTATTTTTTAGGCATGATGGAATTAGTTTTAACTTATGGCCACGCTTTAATCAGAGAAAGAAGCAGTTATTAGTAATTAGTATTATTTATTAATACGTCAGTACGGCTTTATTGTTCATATTAGCCACAAGTTACGTTGACTGAATAATTTCTATAAATATCACAAATATGGAAACAGGTGAAACTCGCGTATTGTATTACTAATTTAGACAAACTTAGTATTTAATTGTTTGTTTCTGACAATAGATCTTATGCCATTTTCAGCATTATTGTGTACTAATTATTGTGTACTAATTAGAATAATATTTCATATTTTTATTGCAAACATGTCCCAAGTGTTGAGCTTCAATGAAAAATGTGCGAAACTCGTTCTCGAGATATCTAGCTTTGCATAGTATTTTAAATCCTACTAAATCATTTATATTTCAGATAATACTGTGTCATGTACATTCAGCGTATTGCAGAATCAATGCTTGTTACCAATTCGTTGGTCGAGATTATAGTAGATTTTTTCGATTCCGAAGCAAGTATGTCGAAGACTTCCTAATTATTCATGGAGTGAGATTAACCAACATGACAAGTAAATAACGTTAGAGAAAATTTATGGTGGTACTTAAGAACACAGTTTCCAATCCTGAAATCACATTAGCGTACCGACTTAGTATCGTTCGTATATTCTCAATGGAAAATATGTTTTGAGAAGTTAGTAAGTAAATTTCAGAAATATCTAATCTGAGAACTTTCTTTCTAAAGAATGATTATTAAAAAATAAATGCAAAGTTCACAACAAAAACGAGACTTAATCGTTTCATACTTGATACCTGACTAGACATTTAGATAGAGAAAAAGCCCTCTTTGATAAATAATTATAATTTAGAAGAGTTTTATAAACTATTCTGTGGAATACTGTGATAGATTAATGTATACCAGTGACTTCTTATGAGCTAGTCACATGACATAATGCTTCTTGTTCTATAAGCCATCTTATATACAACATCTGACCTATACCTATTAGTAATTATTTAAGCTGCCATTAATATATTCCTGTTTTGAAAGTGCATATTTGACATGGTTTCAGCGACACCAGCACATCAGCTAGGCTGTATTGTGGTACAAAATTACTTCAATGCACCGATTTATCTTATTATCTTAATAGACCTAATACGATATTGGAAAATTGCTTTTTTTACAAGTATTTGCTACAGTGGTATGATCCCTATTTGAGGAAATTATGCTAAATAGATTGTTCTCTTTTAATTGACTCTGTACGCTAACGTATTTATAAGAAACGTTGCCCCATGTAAGTTTATGTAAAAACTTAGTTTTAGTCACTACAACAATTATTAATTACTGATGTGCGCAAGCTATTGTAACATTCTTGGTTTGAATACCAGATGCGTTTCACTCAGAAATGCCGAATCTACACTGTTCATTTACACCATATCAATAAAACCAAACCTGCATCTAAGAGCTTTAATCACTATCGACTCATTTCGGTAATTGTTATATGTTTCTGTATCGTTTCATATAAGGATTAACAGTAAAGAAATGTAGGAGTACAAAATACAGTGTGTGTTTCCAGTTTCCTTGTGTCTACACGTGTTTCATCTTCATATTTACTTATATTTTATATCACAAGGTTCTGGATAATAAAGTGTCTTTGGAAATATTTACATCATTAAAGTTTACAAAACAAAAGAACACAAACATTAGTTGTTGTTGTTTTTGTAGGGTTTAACGCCATTTTTCAGCACACGACAGGCTATACATGGCGGCCAGTATAAATGGTGGTGGAAGAACCCGGGAAAACCCTGGAAAGAACCACCGACCCACGAGAAGCTACTGGCAAGTTTTCTCACATACCCACATTGGTCGAATCCGAGACGCGAACCCACGCAGACAGAGGTGAGATGGCAGTGATCCGTAATAGTGAGCGCTTTAGACCACTCGGCCAGTCGGGGCCCCGCACAAACAGTAAGTGATACCGAAACTCTAATATCTTTTAAAAACTTAAAACAACGGATGAAAATATTTTTATGATAATTTCAAGACATATGAAGCTTAAAGCTATTAAAAGTTTGATAATTCAAATAAATACAAATATATTTTACTTGTACCTGATTACAATAGACGCACATTCAACATAATTTGAATATACGATATGGACGATGTTTTAGAAAAGAAAACTAGATAATGACGATGACACAGCTCATTCTACACGAATGACTCATTGAGTATCCAAACGCATCACATACCGAGTCTGTTGATTCTATTTCTACATCAAAGTCATATCATTCATAAATTGGATTGTATTCAATAACAGAGTCAACGTTGTCACTATCTAAGCAATATATGAGACTACAAGAACTGCTGTTGAAATCATCAGCTAGGATGAGATGTACTGTTGGGATGGAAGATACAAATTTTGAAACTCAATCATCAAATAGTTCAATTCCATTCTCCTTAGTATCTAATGGGCCATAAACAAGGGGCTCTTCAAATTATAAGCATAGCAAATAAATTACAATATCTTAATAATTATATATCTAAGATATCTCTTTCTAATCAGACAAACATCTAGTCCCCTAATTCAAAATACATTCTTTGAACAATGTTGTCTTCGACTAGATTCAATTTGATTACGACAGTGAACCTCTCAGACTATCTGTATAAAACGTTAGATTTCTTTCCCAATTATTGAAATTTGAATATCATTGTTTCACATAAAGCGTATGTGTAAAACTTATTTTGATAAAAGACACAAAGGTATTAGCAAATTTTGTACTTTACAAACCTTCTATATTCCACGAACAAATGCGAATGTTAATATCTCAGTGTGACGCGTGCACTCGAAGGCCTTGGCCGCATTCATGAGTCAGCTGACTCGCGATTAGCTCCCATGAATTGATTCTTGCTAAGCGTAGTTCGTTTTTTTTTCGGCAGTACGTGTGGCGCTGTCATCGTGTGGCATTTGCTGGTACCCGGTCTAAATTATCAAGCTACTATCATAGGACAATAACACGCGACGCCATTCTCAAAACAGGAATACCATCCCCAAAGTAGCAAGTTTTGAAATTTCCTTCTGAAATGCAATGATTGGCTGATAAATTCACATCAACGTGATGCATCACGGGACAGAAAATACATTCACAAACGATACAGAATACTAGTTACCCGCGGTCTAACGCGCACCGGGAGTGTGACACAGCAAACTTCAGAAGTTCCGGTTTCTTTTCACAACTGATCACTTCTATTTAGGTATTATGGGATTGCGAACTGCTAACTGAATAAAACTTACCTCCGAAATTGAAGAGCTTCGGTATAGTGTAATGAAGATTTAACAACGGAAGTGCTCCAATAAGCAATTTTTAAAGAATTGTGCTTAGTTTAGAATTACCCCCAAAAGATGCATCAGACTGACTAAATTTGCAAAATGGGGCCACGTGTTTGGAATTAATTTGTTGCTCTTAACATAGAGACGTGACCTAGTTGGTCGGCGTAGGGATACTATCCAAAATTGGAGAGTAAATCGCTAGATAGCAGAGTCGCTTATTTAGCGGCCATCACGCAGGGTGTTGACACAGTTATCAGGTGCTGTGTAAGCATCACTTTATATTTTATGTGTGCTTATGCACCGCGGGCCTATATTCAACTACACCGCTTTGCTATTTGACCATCTACTTTGCAAGCAGTGTTGAGTTCCACGTGATCTTTACTGTCTAGAAATAACATGGCGTCAATAAATAGTTTATAAAATCACATATAAGCTTTTGTATCATCATCTCTACTGTTTCCCAGGAACTGAGGCAGCGTCGTTCTGGCCGCCATCAAATTTCAGATATATACTTTTCAAAGACAGGGTGGGGATTGTTACAGATTTAAAAAGCTTCCTATTTTCAGTTATATTGTACTCAACGTTTTGTTCTTCAATGAAATTCATACATTTTGTGATCATTGGCTATGATTTTTATTGATTCCCATGTCTATGTGTACATGATCGGGTTGATGTAAAGAATTTCCGTCTGTATGTTTTTTCTCCTTCACACTCATCCTAAGTTTCACGACCTATGGAATCATCCAAATAATAAGAAATAAGATTATTACATCCAGACCTATATTCGAGATAAGTGCATCATTTCTTGAAGACATTACAGGTACTTTAGAAAATTTCAATGTCCTCAAACAAACGCTTTAGTTCCTCGTTGAGCCTTACTGATGATAAAATCAACTTTACCGTTCACACTTATGTACAGTTCATTGATTTTAATTCGCCTGTTAAAGTTCAAGCTTATGCACAGTTCACTGATTTTAATTCGCAAGTTTGATTTCAAGCTTATGTACAGTTCACTGATTTTAATTCGCCTGTTAGAGCTGATGCTTATGTTATGTTCATTAATTTTAATTCGCCTGTTAGAGTTCATACTTATGTAATGTTCACTAATTTTAATTAGTTTGTTAAAGTTCAAGCTTATGTACAGTTCACTGATTTTAATTCGCCTGTTAGAGTTCATACTTATGTAATGTTCACTAATTTTAATTAGTTTGTTAAAGTTTAAGCTTATGAACGGTTCACTGATTTTATTTCGTCTGTTAGAATTCAATGTTATATACAGTTCATATATTTTAATTCGTCGGTTAGAGTTCAATGTTATGTACAGTTCACATATTTTAATTCGTCGGTTAGAATTCAATCGTATATAAAGTTCAGTGATTTAATTTGCATGTTAGAGTTCAAGCATATGTACAGTTCACTTATTTTAATTCGTCTTGTATATTTATTGAGAACAGTCACTGCCCGCAAAACATTGTCATTTGAGTAGCTACCAGTAGCAAGGGCAAAATCTCCATCAGTATTAGCGACTAGTCTGGCGTAACGAGACTTATGTATACTTGTCTCTGGTTCAGGATTTCTTAATAATAACCGTCATGATTAAGTCATTTTCTAATAGAATCATGTTTTCATTTGTCAGTTATAAGGCACGAGCCCCATGCCCGAAATCATCTGCAAATTAAAAGTGCTTAGATGTCAAGAGTATGGTTTCTGTAACTCGATATAGCTTAAAGATTATCAAATTAACTTTAAATATACCATTTATATAGTTCTTGGACTGAACTTTATTTCCTCAGACGTTTAATATTTATATCATTTTTAACTTTTTCTTTGAATCTCTAGAGTTGCCGATGGACAATCATTTAGTGACTTAAATTATTCGAGCATAGGTTACATATCTACAGCTTTTATTTAACTGCAACGAACGTCATAAAATTTTTCTCCCACTGACAATTTGTGTCTAATGCAGATACAAAAACAAATATCCTTACAAATTTTATATTTGCTTCACAAACAAGAATAAAATGAAAACACGACATAAATTGCTACATTGCCACATATATGGTTATGAGACTTCCACTGTACGAAAGTACCTATATGACATCCTGTATGACAGTTTTCATTGGTTTGTTTGAAGATCATCTCCTAAAAGCCATTCATTTATGTATTCGTTGGATTGCATCGACACGTTTTTCACTTGATTTATAACAATACATTTTTGCGATTGTTCAACATTTGTGATATAATTGCTTTGCGTCTTTTATCTAATTGTTGTAGAAACAAAATAATTGGTATTTTAGTTTTAATTACAATATTAGAAAATAACTCGCCAAAAAGATATCCCAGAAATATAACTTAGCATTGTTCATAAACGGATACATTCTTATGCTTCTTTTTCTGCACTACTGCTCACAGATGAATTAACATCGTAAGTTTGCTGAGAGTCGGTGCTGATATTTCAAGAGTTTTGTTCCTCTCATAGTTGCACTGAAATTGATGGATTAAAAGCGGATAAGCGAGAAAAGTGTGATTTTTACGTTTATTTATAGTAAATTATGCTTAAAAAGGGAAAATTACAGCACATAATTATTTTGTTACTGAAGTCGTTTCCGAAGGTTATTTTAGACAAACTTGCCTCTAGGAAGCGATCTTAGACAAAATTGCCTTTACGAAGCGATCTTAGACCAAATTGTCTCACTGGAGATATCTTAGACAAAACAGTGGCATTTCATGCAGAAACAATTCTTTTAGCATTCCCAAACCACACATAACATCACTCCCAAATTTGTCTGCAAGCACAAATCAAACAAGCCACGTCTCGGCATGGATTAACAACATTTTGTCACTATCTGTGCCTTAGCCATTGATTCAGGTATGTTGCTCGTTGAGACATTATATTTTCTCATCTTTATCATTGACTTAAGGCAATGTAAATAGTTTGTCATTATATTCTGTCATTATGTTGTCATTATTATAGTATATCGTTACATAAACAATTATTTGAACTTTTTATTACATTTTGCAGCTGCTATTTCAAAATATTGACTTTTCCATCATCTGTGAAATGTGTGTGAAAGGATGTTTAGTGCAGTGCCCGGTCAGAACATAGAAGCTTTATATAAATGCTTTACTTTTGGAATTATTACTGTAATTTTTGCAGAAGCTTGCATAACGTATTCCTTAATTTAATTGATAGGAAACAAAAATTAACTCCTTTAAATACAAACAAACTAAAGGTAGAAGTGACCGATATGATAAAATAATATTTAAATAATTTAATTTGAGTTAATGTTTTTATATGTCAAGATTGATTAATTCCACCAGTACCAAAAACTTGGAGCAAAACTCCATCGTGGTTTGTTATTTTATACAATAATAATAACCAACGAAGAATGTTAACTGATCTGATTTTCGTGGTCTCTTGCATTCAGAATAAATAGTTTTCGAATGTTCATTTTACATAATTAAATTAAATATAGTGTAAAGTGGTTCGACAGTGTTGAAGTTCAGGATTGTAAATAGTTCCATATGCTTACAGTTCGTATTTATGCGACTATAAAATAGTATGTGCGTGGGTTTTGGACTTTTGGGACTTTTCATGCTCGCACAACCAATTGCGCTGTCAAATGGGAAATATTTACGAAAGAAAACCCAGATCATTCTGAAGACAAAAACATTTGAATGCTATCTATATTATCTAACTCTAAAACCAATTTGTTTCACAAAGCTTACTCATATTGCGTCTTTCGTTTACTTTTGCAGTTTCTTGTATTCGGATTCCTTCGAAACATTATACACAGTATTCTTAAATATCATTAGACCGTATGATTGTTTTATAATTATTGTCTAAATGTTAGGTTTTGAATCGAACTTGGAGGACAATTGCGCCCCATAAATGCCATTCAGTTCTGACTCCTGAGAGGGAATATTGGCAAACTGTAGGATGCATCGTTTTATCACTTGTACTGACGATTTGGAAGTACCGTGTTCAATTATAAATGTGGTTCTCATCGAAATTTACAAATATTGTATTCTAGTATTTGTTTCATAATGTTGAACTGTGACTATTGGTCCCAATCTGCCCAGTCTTTCTTAGTTCACGCGTTCTTGTAGTTGTAAGAAATGTACGAAACGAGTTAAGTATTGGCGAAAAAGGATGGAATGCAGCAAATTGTCAGTTCACTTCAGATCTCAGCGGAGCAATGACAGCTTATGCGCGACTACACTGTATTGCACAAACAAGAACACTTCGCATCACTGTTGATAGGATCTGAACCTTTCATGTCAGCTGAGATCGCTTTCAAATTCATATAAAATCGTATGTTTTGTCACAGAGGTAATATTTTAGTGCGTGTTAAACGTCCTACGTTGATAACAAACTTGGTTGTCGCTATCACCAACTAAGGTCAAACTTCCTGAATACGCTCTTCCTTGTATATTATGCATTCATCTGGTCTATTCTTAGAACAACATAATATCAGCATCTAGCACTTCAGCTAAAAGTTACTTTCCAAGAATAACATTTGTTGAAACATCTTCTGTATCACTGAACAGAGATTACGTTTCCTTCCGTGTCCATATACATCACGGATCATTCATTGCGATTGCACTACATGCAGGCACAATGCATTAGACTAACAGTAACTCTTGGCGAAACTTGTCAAAAGAAAAAGATGGAAAGGCCCTTCATATAGTTTCCGACGATAACCATTTAAGTTAAAACTGTATCTAAATGTGAACAATCAAGATTTTAACAAATTTAGAGAAGTAAGTACTTCATTGGACACATTGTAAAAAGCACGTGAAGTACGTGCATACTATATTGAAAAGTCCTCACCAGTTTGCACAAGTGATTTGATAAATCTGATCTCTAAAACTCAAATGAAACAATACATTTAAAATGATCAGTAGGAAGGTTTATTATATAATCTAACTACTATTTGCGCGGCAATATATCAAATTTGCATAGTGTTGCGTGTAACATGCGATGCGATGGACTTCTGTGACGTCAGGGTCGATGAAGGTCGCAGTTTAAAGACAAGTAACAGTGATACTCTGAAATCCGTCACAGTTTTGCTCATTAGCTAATTGAAAATTTTTAAAACACATAGGTGTTACTTTTCTCTTTATCAGTGATTTTGTAAATTTCGTATTATAAATAAAAAAATCTCACAAAGTGATATACCATGTCACTGCCTGATTTATAAAGGAATGCATACCTAAATCAACACTGTTTTGGTATCGATTTCTCTTTTTATAAGCATTGAGATAAATCATCGTTGGGAAGGGTTACTTTTGGCTGATTAAGGAGGAAACACAATGCATCTGAATACATTGTCCTTTGGGGACAACTCGTATAAATAGTTAAACGAAATAGGTAACACATTTCCATCCATTTTTGTCTTGTCCTGGGAAATCTCAAAATGTTTGTACTTTGTCCTGTTCTTTCTGGTCAATAATTGAATAGTTAGGTCAGCCAAAGTTTGAACGTTGCGTTTGATTACATTTTTGTTATTTGTCTGTTCAAGTGCGTGGAATACCTTTTAATAATTCATAGGATTTCTCAGTACTGCGGTCATTTGATTAAGGATGAAATAGACGATGTGCATGACATCGTGATCAAAAGGAGTGAAAGTTAATTAACGTATAGACTAATTAATCATCAAGCAAGCTTGTCTCGTGAAAAGGTTAATTCTCTGAAGCGGGCTAGTTTAGTTAGTATCTGAAGCTAAAGGATCACGATAAATAAAACATACATACATACATACATACATACATACATACATACATACATACACACATACATAGATACATACATACATACATACGTACACATACATACATACATACATACATACACACACACATACACACACATACATAGATACATACATAGACACATACATACATACATACATACATACATACATACATACATACATACATACATACGTACATACATACATACATACATACATACATACATAACTGAGGTTAATTTCATATTTTTGTAAGTTGCCTTATCTATATTAAAAGCAAACTGCCTATGAATTTTGTCAGCAATCAGTTTGCAATATGTAATGATTGACCCTTGCTGATTGGGGTGGGGTGGGGGTTTGTTGTGATCTTGTAGTAAATAGTGGAACTATCGATTTTAATGTAACATGTTTTATACTTTCTCAATCACTAGTTCACTAACAGGGGTTGCATTTTAAAACTTCACATTAATCCGCAAGTATTTTTAAACTTCCCATTGTTTAGAAAAAGTCCCCCAAATCACCACGTTTCCAATTTTGTGCATTAAGACAAATGTATGTTTGAAATCATTTGCAGCAGTATGGACAAACCCTGGACAAGATGAAGATTTCATTTCTTGCCACGATTGCATGTTGATGAAAACTCCAGTTTCATTAATGACACGGCTGATCTTGTGAGTGCTTTTAAGACTGTAAATAGGAGCAACTATATACATTCATACAAGAATCTAGCGTGTATCGATTTTTAAAAGAGACTGGATTAGTTTAACAAGTGAAATGACAAGATAATTAGAATATTGTCCATTCCTGTCAATTCAATAGTTTTTGAAGCAATGTGAGAGATATGTAGAGAGAAAATGACGCCATTTCCTTTGCACATACACACCGGCCTTCTAGGAACCTTTCAAAAGACAGGATAAACAGAATCCGACATCAAAGGTTTGTACATGCTTTTTTTCAAATTATAAATTTCAAAATTTTTAAAATTTTCTCACACGTATGTCAATTTTTGTTACAATGAAAGTACAGTAGAAGCAAGTTTTGATTTAGAAACCAATTGATATATGTTGATAATGAAATCGCAAAATATGACGTAATTCAAACTTTAAACGTTTTCAGATATATATGCATAATGAGAATATAATATTTCAAGAAAATGTTTTCTTATTTCTTCGGAAAAGTGTAATAGAAAGCAATGGAAATCATTTTAGAAATTTTTGTTGATTTAACTATGATACAGAATCTTGATTCATATTTTGGAAAACGTCAAAGAGATGGAACATTTTTCCTTGATTAGTCAAGAGAGATGGCGAAATGGCGAAATGTCCTCAGAGTTTGGGGCAACAGTACTGCAGTAACGTGTAATAATATTAATAGAAATCCACCTTTAGGGCCCTTTTCAATTGTTATAAAAATTTTCCGTTATCAAAGTATGTTGTTCGTTAGAATATTGACATGAACTCTCTCCTATTATCCAAAACAAATAGTAACTTTAGTGCAGAAACGACGAAATGTTTTCCACTATAACAAGATACGTCTTGCTACGTGTCCGGAAAAGAATCACGAAAGCATCAAGACAATATTTTGCATCGCGCAATTTACCTTTTATCCCCACATTTTAATGACAGGAATCAGTGTAGATTTTAAGTATTAAATAAAAAGAGTACGTTTCATTTCAAACGAATGCAACCAGTTTTCAATAACAATTATATTTAAATCTGATAATTATGGAGTGATTGATTTTACGCACGCGTTGTATGCAATTTCTATTTGGCTTTTCTTTTAGTGCATGTTTTAAAAAATGTGATCAATTTCTCATAATAATCGCGATAACCATTGAATCTATTGGATTGCATAAGATATCTCTGGTAACTGATTAACTTTATCGCGGTTGGCGCATTATTTTCAGTACCAGTTTACATCAAGACTACCAAGGTAATGAGAGATATATTACAGGATAATGTCAGTATTATGTCAATATTATAGGATAATGTTAATATCCCTCAAAGTTTCTTACTCATTGTTATTGACTTGCAGTGAAGAAAACTGTTAGTCAGACCATCTAAGTTAATTTCTCAATCGAAGTTTTCTTTCCATTAAAACGATTGTACATTGAATGTGGCCTCGCCATAAATGCAAGTAATAAAATCAATCAAACGGTACCGAGCCTGTAAAAAAAAACAACAACAACAAGATTTAAATCTTCCGTTATTGTTACAACTTTGGTTAAGGACGAAGACAATTAGGTGAGGAAAACTCCTTATATTCTCAGTCATATGAACATCAAAAGCTAATTATTCTGAGTTAGTATATAGAGGGAATGGGTAATTAATACAATTAAAAAAATAACTATAAACCGGTGAAACCTCTCGTAGGATATAATTAGATCAAATAGAATACCACTCCCCGAAATCGTTCCTTAGCAACCTACAGTATAGATACAATGCGGCATATAATAGAACGAGGAATACATTTATTTCTTGGAATTTTTTCTGTGTTGCACTTGTACTTAGTAGTAATAGAAATGTCGAATCGTACAGTTTTTATTAACATCGGTTAAGACAGCTTGAGTATGACCTGCAATGGACGATGTCATTGTAAAGAAGAAAATAACGTGGTCAGATTGCAATTCACAGCTAATTTACTTTATGCAGTTTGATTAATTAAAAAGTGGAAGCTTTCGCATGCTAAAGTAGTTTTGTCTAATTAAAATATATATGATAAATATACTCATATCAGCAAGTTTAAAAACAGAATTGCTCCAACTTTAAATATTTAGTTTAAAACAAAATTATCAGTGAAGCAGACACTCCAACCTTCTTGACTTCACAAATGACAAGCAGTCCTCAATTAAATGATCGATACCTACCCGACCCGATGAAATGTGTCCTTTTTACTCGATTTAGTTTAGCAATATGATTTATTCAATAGATTCAATTCTAGCCATAACATTTGTAGCAAATCAGTATCAGGGAAATATTTTAGTATTTCTCTGATTTACTATAATTGAAATAGTATTACAGGTTACTAGCCAGTTTTCAAATCGTGTTCTTCAATCTCATTAAAACATAGTTGTTATCTATATATAATTTAATTACTTGTTTGTTAGTATAAATTTTTTATTTTTATTTTATTCCATTACATGTTATTGTAATGATAACATTGTCTACTGGATTTGATATTTTTTAGAAATTCAGTTCAGTTTTGTTTGACCTGATAAACAACCAGTAGTTGAAACATTATATCTAGTTTCTCACCTTGGTTTAGAAATCAGATAGAGTTCTAGTAAACAACTTTGTAAATTTTTTAATTCATTCTAAGAGTAAGATTCATTCAGTGGAATCAAGGCCATACCTAGGGTACGTGATAATTAGCATGTAAAAAATATTCTACGTCGTTTTAAAAGGTGACCACGTGACCCTCATACGGGAATCTGTTTTGCGTCTTAACCTACTGTAGAACATTTTATTGAGAAGAACTAGCTAGTTGGGTTCTAAGTCTTTGACACCTAAAGGTGTTTTGTTGTGACAAGTCTGAGCTGCATTTTTATTTTATGGAATTAATGATTCTTTCCCTGGAAAATACCAGTGCTCATACAGAAGTTCTTGGACATGGAAATTTATCGAAATTTATTCAGAAATTCTAAACTGGAATATTATTTTCTGTGATTCAACAAGGAACTGTTGACACGGCAACACTTTGCAGGTCACGATATACGTCATCGCCTTCCATTTTGACTTCATCGGGACTCGAACACAGATTCATTTAGGACTTTTCATTGATAGGACTTCAAGTTTTTAATTCTTCGATTAATTTTGGATTTGATTCATAAACCGTAAGTCCTTTCTCTCATTTTTACCTTGTTTTTCTAGGGAAATAAATTATTTGTTAAATTTTACAAAGCTTGTTGTCTTCACTCTTTTCTTGTTACTTTTGTACGAGCCTAGACACGTAACAATGTAAAAAAAGGCAGTAGATAACCCATGTTCAATTTTTGTTGGGAAAAGTTTACTTGCCACAAACTATTTCTTTATGAGTTACTTCAGTTTGTCTTTTCTTACTTCCATTTCTGCGGGTTGCTTTCTCCTTTTATGAGTTGTCCCTCCTGATCAACAAAACGTTTATTACTGCGTTTCCGGGAGTACATAAGTGTAGATTGTATACCAAATTACCTCATGATAATGTAACATATACTCTTTGATACAACATCATTTTTACATGCTTTCCTTGTATTCTTCTCGTTTTCTGCTTCATAAAAGATGTAGAAAATTAAGGATGGTTCGTAATTTTAAAAATTACATTGATGTTTTATTATTGAAGTTATCCAATTTTAACATACATCCGTGACAAAAGAAATATTTATACCTTGTGGCATTTTTACTTATTGTTTTGAAATATAATTAGGTGCTCAAATGCGTAACACGTAAAAGCCTTAAGGTAATGTGTCCACCCTTGGAAATGTTGTTAGACATCATGCCTTCGTTCTCTTTGTTGAGATATCATGATCTAGGGCATTTTATTTTAACAGTTGTTACGTGTCTAGTATAAAAGTTACAAAGAAAAGATTGAAGCCAACAAGCTTTGTAAATTTAACAAAATAATTTATTTCCCTAGAAAACAAGGTAAAAATATGAAAAAGGACTTACGGTTTATGAATCAAATCCAAACATTAATCTAATTATTACAAATATAAGTCCTATCACTAAAAAGTTCTAAATGAATCAAAGTTCGAATCCCGATGAAGTTCCAAGATGGAAGGCGATGACGTCCTCTACAATCTGTTTTCTGTTGTCGTGTCAACAGTTCCTTGTTGAATCACCAAAAATAATATTGCGGCTTTAGAATTCAGAATAATTTTCAGTAAATGTCTTTGTCCACGAATTTTGATGAGCACTAGATAAAGTCTCCAGGGAAAATAAATTATTAATTCCAAAAAATAGAAAATTTAAATCAAACTGGCAACAACGAAATAATACCTTTGAGCCCGAAGGTATGAATTACGACTGACTATAAAAAAAACTATGAAACATCACTTTAACTCCAACTACAACGCAGAAGGGACCACGTGATAGGGTAGATTACTCTCTTTCACCATATGTCAATTATCACGTCCGCCATGGACAAATTCGATTCTACTGAACGAATCTTACTATAAGATTCAATAATAACAAAAATAAAAAAAGTTGTTTACAACAGAGCTGAAACAGACTCCGAAATCTAGGTCACCAAAAGATACAATGTTTCTACGAACTGCGTATTTATCAGGTTTAGCAACACTGAACTGAATTTTCTGGAAAAATGTCAAATCCAGTGAATAAAGGTATCATTACAATAACATGTAATGAAATAAAATAAAATAAAAAAAGAAATTTAAAACTAACACACAAGTAATTAAATTACATATACGTAACTCAGCCTTTTCTGGTCTTTTATTGCCCTCACTCATATTGACTTTATGTTGTTAGTGTGTGTGTGTGTGTGTGTGTGTGTGTGTGTGTGTGTGTGTGTGTGTGTGTGATTTGGATTTGTAACGTAGCTTTAACAATTTATCAGTCATATCACTACCATGTCTGCAGTGTGGCAGTTTATGTGATGTCTAGCACTGGGGCATCATGCCGCAGACATGTAGCATGATGTCCCACCCAGTCACATTATCCTGACACCAGGCCGACCAGTCCTAACACTGACCTCTTAATGCTGAGCACTGAGCGAGGGAGATGTTAGTACCATTTTTGTAAGTCTTTGGTATGACTCGGCCGGGGTTCGAACCCGCGACCTCCCGCATCCGAGGCGGACGCTGTAACCACTAGGCCACTGGAGCGGTCTTATGTCGTTAGTTAAACTTGGAAAATCGCAATACTAAGTCGATGCATATCATATAGTAGTATCATAATGGAGTTGTGGACATGGATTTCCAATCTGGGTCAACGCCTTCTTTATCCCTTGACTTTATCCGTTTTGCATATGCGAGAGATTCGATAATCCTGTGTACACGATTGTGGACACCGCTATCGTGTTTTACACAAATTAAGGCGAGTTTCCAATTGATGTACATTCGGAAAACTTTGGGGCCATATGGTTTTACGTGCTGATTGTCAATATATAACGTTCAGCACGTCGCGCCCGGGTCATGCCTGGTGAGCTTGGTTGTTCACCCAAGGCGAGCCTGTGGAGGTTTTCTTTTTAATTGTTCAATCTATTCTAACTTCCTGTAAATCACATCGTTGTGTCTGTGCACTGACGCTCCGGTTCCGTATTTGCGCACGGAGTCGTTGGACGTTTTACATTTCGGACTACACCCTTTCAAACTTGATTGTTGAAATTGTCGCAGTTTGATGGCAAGCGAATACAGCTTGGTAATTGTGCTGAGACAATTTTGACACGTATTATTAAATACAGCAGTACCGAATTATTTTGCCGGCGTCACCTCCGCTACCAGTTGCTATAAATATAGCTCCAACAACAATATTGATTGGCATACATATGACAGTCACCGTGGCAGTGAATCCAACAAGCACCAAAGCCAACGGTGGTCGCGGCAGTGAGTCCACAAATTGCATTCGCAACGAAACATACGCGTTTATATTTCGTGAGTACCGTAGTTCTCTTGGTGATTCTATTTCTCAGCTATTATTCCGCTTCGATTTGTTTTCATCGTCATTAGCTTTGCAGGTCTATCACAGTTCTTTTATTAATATTGTCACCGCGAAGTGAAATTATTCGACAGGGTGGCCTTGTTCATCTGCAGCATGCAATTATAGAATATATCTTCACAGGAAATACTTTTGTTTCCATTGATCGTTTACATATTTTTTGCTTACCTAGAACTGCATCAATTGCACCCCTGCTTGGCGTCGTCAACGATGGTTCTCTTTTTCTCCAATAATTCTTATCTGGATATATGTGTCTTAAGTGAATATAAATCTGGGCTTTTCTTTCGCTGGTCGAGTTAATGTTGGTTATTCGATATCATTAACTGTGAATTTTATCGCGGTAGGTTTGTCGGTATATATCACTTCATCACTGTAGAAACAATCCCTATATATTCTCATGTTTGACGGTATCGTCAGTTACCGCGCGTTTTTGCGTGCTAATGTAATGAGTCAAAGTTGTCCTCGAGAGGGTTTTGGTACATCCAGGTGGTTCCAACTTTTGACTTCTGTCTGACCCCTCGGCGAGATTATATTTGTAATTTATACGAGGGTTGGTTTACACTATTGTCACGCAGATATTCATCAACAAGCGGCAAAGAATTTACATCAGTGTTGGCATTCTCTCGCAGCTGGTCCATTGCCTCGTCGCCAATAAATCACGCAAAACTTCATCGCATGGCTGTTAAGAATCCAGGACATATATTGTTACGAGTCTATGCTCTTAAAATAAGTAACAGAAAAGAGTAAAGATAACAGGTTGTAAAATTGAACAAATAATGTATTTCCTTAGAATACAAAGTGAAAAATAAGAAAAAAAAAAAAAAATTGCGAATTAAATCCAAAAATAATCCAAGAATTAAAGACACAAGTCCTAGTAATCAAAAGTCCTGAATAGAACTAAGTTAAAGTCCTAAAGAGATCCCTAATTGAAGGCAGTGCCGTGTCTGGTATAGCATACGAAGTGCTGATGTGTCAACAGTCTCTTGTTGAATTACAGAAATATTATTAAAGGTTTGAATTCAATATAAATTCCAGTGAATGTCCAAGAATTTTATCATAGCACTTTTGTATTTCCAGAGAAAATAATCACTTGAATTCAATAATTTGAAGAAAATAAAGTTCAGCCCAAACTGGTCACAACATAATAGAACTGAAATTGCTAGATGTTAAAGCACGACTGGTAAAATCGTCAGTCAAAAGATAATATAGTTCTCTGCTTGACCTCAGGTCACAATTAGCATTTTCTAAAATCAGCCATTACCTAATGGAAAATAACCGTCTAGAATGATCTAATGAGCCTTGTTTATTTACAACACATTGGCCTACAAAATTCGCTTGGGAATCTCCAAAACTCTGACCCTGATCAACATATTTACGCATTCTTGTTTACCTGAATAATGATCATGATAATAAGCTCATACACATAGAGAATAACGAAGCTATTATTCGTTGTTTACATAAATAAAATAAAAAAATAAAAAATGTCAAACAGGTCAAACAGAAATGAACTCAGTTTTTGACAAGGTTAAGTCCAACAAACAATGTTACATTACAATAACATATAATGAAATAAAAAATTGTAAAACTAACAGATAAACAATTAAATTAAATATAAATAGCAATATGTAACAAAAGAAATCCCGCAATGTGATCGCGTGGCTGTTGAGAATACAACTCTTGTGTGTAATAACATACTGGGCCCATCAGTCTATGTTTACAAAAATCAGCGTGGAATGAAACACTTCAGACAAACCACCATATTAGTAACCTACAACTTCGTTTTGGGGTGCACGCCCGTACGATTCAAGATATATAAGATGTTTTGGTATCACTGCATATGCAACCCAATGAGTTCCAGGTGGTTATATTGACGATGCCGGTTTCACACGATGAGAGGAAAATTGGAAAGTTTGTTCGTTCCGCATGAACACACCTTGGAAGCGTTTGATTGATAAATCAAAACTGGCCAACGGACGCGAAGCAATGAAATTCAGCTGGCCTAGCCAGAACGTCATGCATTTTTCCGTGTAGATAGGAATGACACCTACTGGTGCCTTTGATGCCGTTGCGACTCCTTGCATGATCAAGTGACAATCGTACCCGCACAGGTTATGAAGAACAATCTGAATTTTGTTTTCAATTATATTCTCATTTGCAGATTGTTGCGTTGTTAAAGCGCGGCTCCTCTGTACGCGCCATTGATGTGGAAATGATCACGCTCTTTTCCTGAGTGAAGCCAGAAGATCCTTCATAGATTAAGCGATGAGGCGACGCGAAAAACTCGGGAATATCATCCCGGGTTACGATCATGTTCGATTGCGGAAAGCTTTTGTAGGACCCATTTCGCGGTAACCTCGACAGATTTAATAAACACCACAATCGAATCCATGCTACGGCATAACATTGGCAGACTAGTTGCTTGAACGGGATAGTATGCCATATGGTAGCCTCCGCAGCTTGGTATCAATTCGGTCTTCCTGTTCAAATAAAATTTTCTTTAAGCAGGTATTTGGTGAAATCACTGAACAATTAAGATTGCGATAGTGCATTGAGCCAACAAGAAACTGATCTACCATTGTAAGTTCATATCCAAAAATTTCAAAACGTGTTGATGTGATTGTTTTTAAGCTTATAACTCCCTACGTTTCCCGTGCCGTCCACGAGTAGCAACTGTATCGATTCTGGCTCTTTTCACTGAACAGAACTCTTCTAGAAACGCCATCATTTCTTCCGGTGGAGTATCGATTCCTCATATTCTTTGTTGCTGCATATAAATATTTTGTCGTGCATAAGCTTAAATGCCGTTGGGGTTGCCACATATTATACGTCGATGATCTCTCTCTAATTAATTTATTCTTGACCTCGATCATTGAGATCTTTGTCGTCTTCGTCGTCTCAGCTGTCTTCGTCGTTTTCGCTAAATATTTCACTACCTTCGCTAGGTGTGTCACTGTCTTTATAGGCGCCAATGATGACTCTCATCGCGGACTCAGTGAACGTCAGCGATTTGAATTTTACTTGTACTATATCATACAGTAACTTTCACGCTTTTTTTGCTGTATTCTTTGTCGAGTTTCCATTGTTCTTACTCTAACACGATTCTTAACGTGGATAATTTATAAAGAGTTTCCGGATACGTATTTGAAAAACTGTACAGAATTTTGGCGCCACTTAAACGAACCGATATGATGAATTCAAGTTGAACAGTAAGTTGATCTTTTCTGTGATGATATAAATACATCACTGTGTGGGTAATGTGATCCCCGCATCACACACACACTTATAAATTCTTGCAAAATACTCTATCTGTCAATCAGTGGTACCTTTGACATTACATAATACGGTTTGATTTTTTTAAATATAATATGCTTACATAAAAAGAAAATGTCGCTGCTCTGGTAGGTCATGTATATAGTAATTCTATTTTTTAATTTGTGTAAAACACAATGGCGCCGCTCGCACGGAAGATGAC
>JAECUM010019276.1:0-41665 GCA_016617855.1 Megalonaias nervosa | reverse complement strand
TAACATGGCTCCAAATACTAAACTATGAAATATTTCTCTTAATATCGTTGTATAGTATACATTATATATTATTTGCTTGTTTCTTTGAAACTTTTCAAGAGGTATAATTCTGAGAAAAGCTCTGAATGCAAGCAATACCTCTACAGATTGAAATTGTTTGATTTATTAAGCTTTTACAGTATCAAGTTTTAACCTAATTAAAGAACAAATATCCATCTATGTTCTTAACTCCTGCACATGGCTACAAATGCCCCGATTTAACCGTTTCTTTTAATAGGTTATTTCCTAATTTGTGTTTATTGTTTCTGCTATTCAAGCTCTCTTTTTACATTGGAAGCGTTTCTCTTTATGATCCCCTCTCTGGATATTGCGTCTCTCCTTTTGCTGACGTACGGGAATTTGCCCAAGACGCATCCACATTATAATTTCTGCCATTTAATCTTGGTTGGAATTGGCTATTTAATAGTATCAGAGTCAACGTGCATAGTACACATTCATGACGCATAATATTCCATAGACAGCAATGTTGAATTATTGAATAAATACATACAATTATATAACTTAAAGAAAATAATAGAGGGTACATCTTGGGCACATATGAGCCAAAGAAGCCCTCCCCCCACACACACCTCCGTGTGCATCCTGGGTAACCTGTATAACAAAATTGCAAACAAATTAAATTGAAATAAAAGCAGTAATTTTAATAACGAAAATGCGGTAATACACGGAGTTTATTATAGCATAATCCTATTTAGGCATGCACAGGGCCTACTGGCAAATTTCACACACGAACCGCCAATATTCAGTGTTAGCACATGATTCATGAGCCCAGGTAAGACACTGTTGGCTTTTTAGCCAGTCTTCGGTCGATTCAGAAAGCAACTCTCAGTTTTCTTTTTTAATTTATGATCCTCCTTTTCTTTCATTTTCTTTGCTATCTCTTTTTTTTATTTCAGTTGATGTAAACAACATGCTACTTTGAAGTGCTTTCTTTGAAGTAGCAGACTTCATTCCTTCTAGACTTCTGTGTTTTCATTTTTGCTTCGTTTTTCATTGTTTTCTGTAATTTGTAACTTCTTTTGTTGTTCATCAAGCACTAGATTCCTATACGGCGATGCAGTCAAAATCTCAGATGATTGAGCTTTTCATTTGTTTGCACGACTACGGGTTTGAGCTTTTGGCAATGGACATAGATCTTTGATGATCAGTAGTTCTGTTCCTTGGTGTAGTAGTCGGGTTGTCATTGATTGCTGTGGACGTAGCTGATGTAGTAAGGTTGCCACAGATTTCAGTGGATATAGATTAATAAGTCGGGTTGTCATTGGTTCCGGTTGGGGTTCTCCGGTCATTAATGAGGGTGCAAAGTCAATGTCTGAGAAAATTTCAGGATTAAAGGGAAGAATTCCACAGCTGCTGAAACCAGAAACTACTTTGTTGGTGGTTACGCATTCCAAAACTGCCTGCCACATCGTAAAACCCAATTCTTTTGCCGGGATTGTTAAGCACCCATTTATCACACTCATTGTAAAGAAAGTTATCAGTGGTCCGAAGAAATAATTTGTCTAAAGGCTGAAGGCGATATGCCGTGTGCGGATGAAAGCTTATAATGATGATCCCATTTACTCTAGCACAGTTGATTGCTTGCAACGACTTATGGCTGACATATCCATTAAGTAGTAAAACTACCTTCTTTTCTGGAGAATGCTTTGCAACCTCAACAAAGTGAGCAAGCCGCTTCAGAAAAATTGTTGTGTCAGTCCATCCAAGTTTTCAAGCTGCACCAGTAGTACCCGTGGACCATCTTTTAATAGAAGCTGCGACATATTCTTTCGTGGAAAGTGGCGAAGTGAAGGTTCAGAACTCAGTGTCCAGATGGAAAAATGTAGGTTCTAGGTGAGTTGACCAATAATCAATACTTTATAGGCAAATTAATAAATCTTTCGACATATTCTTTCGTGGAAAGATTAGAAGAGGCGGAACATAGATTCCACTTGCACTGAAACAACATATTATAGTGACAGTTTTGGCACGTTCGCCACTTGTGGTTTGCCCACCTGTTATTGTCTTTTCTTTGCAAGTATCCGTTCAGGAGCATGAACCGCTGTTATCTCACTTTCGTCCATATTAAAGATGCTGTCGCCAACAATGGTTCTATCTTGCTTAAATTCAGTCTGCAGTGTTTGAAAGAATTTATCACCTTGTGGTCTATTGAATGCTACCGACCGAGACATACTAGTAGCTTCGGGTTGGCGTATGGAGAGCTCCGAATGACGGTCAAGAAAACCAATAAACTGTTTTTCCCAGCTATCTTCTTCACTCTGTCAAGGGGGTGCTGCAGTCCCTGTTTCTCTGCAATCTCATATGCAAGATGTCTGATGTCGGACGAACTTAGTCCATACAATATTTGCTGGAGATCTAGTGAACGAGCAACTCGTTTAGCTTCACACTTTGCACTTAGGATTGTTTGAAATCGTCCAAATTTATTTTCCCGGGTTTCCGAACTTGACCCTTGAAAAGCCTCTGCAGAGTTCTTCTTGGTATTTGAAATTCTTTTTTCCAGATAATGAAATGATTTGCCTTGAGCAAGTGCTCCCATTGCTTTTTGTTGCATTTATTGTCCATATCCACCCCAAGACGAGGTTCTCTTGCTCTTTGATGCATTCATTGTCCATATCCACCACAAGACGAAGTTCTCTTGTAGCCTTGCCTCATCTACAAGCAAAACATATGTTTTTCAGCAAAATGGCCTAAATTAGAGTTAGCCTATACTAGATACGTTTTTCATCTATTAACTACAGATTTTGTTGGGGTTTTTTTTGTTTTTGTTTTTTTTTTTTTTATATAAAAAGTAGCCTAGGCTACTTTATAAAACATAGACTTAATAATCAAAAATAATAATTAAAGGTACAAAAGCCCAAGATGCATATGAGGTCAACCTATGCATGCTCATTTAGCGAGTTATACACCTTTTGGTGTTAAATGCATATATTAGTTATGATATGTCCTTTGTGTGTAACTAATCAAACAGCTTTCAATGATTTGCCTTGGAACTTGGCAGCAATTAATGACATGAATACAACATTCACATATAGTTCTATCATCATGTTCTGATGTATATTTCCAGAGATATGCCCCTTTTCGATGTTAAATTTGTATGTTATAGTACCTTATTCGCGGCAGTTGTGTCAGCCATTTTGTCCAATCGAATCTGAATTAGTATCTGAAATATTCGATTTGTTGTGTATCATTATCATTTAGTGTCAGTTGATGCTGGATAATATATCATCTTTCCTGCCATGTTCAGTTCCATGAAATCCAGCAGATCATGGTTGGCTTGCAAGCATTGTGAGACTGAAATGAGTAGTTAATTTGTTCTTACTGACGCTGATGAAGAATTGACAGTTCCGTTTACATTAACGATATGTGTTTTCTCTACTGAGCTGTAATCTAGCAACAAATAGGACTTTGGAGCTACACTTTACGTGAATATGTATTGCAAATCTTTGAAGTAGTTGTTTACCTGGATTAACGTCTGAAACCTCACAATTAACGTCAGAAACCGGCTAGCTGTTTTTAGGGTGGCGCCAAAAGTAACTTGTAACCAGAGTAACACGCAACATTTTGCAAAAGTATCGCGTCACTTTTGGTACAGGTAATGCATTTCTGTATGCAACATCAACACGTTACTTTCCAATATGAGTATATTTTCTTGTGACCAAAGGAAATTGAGGTTGCAATCCATTATAAGCGAATTTTCCGTTGTGCATTCGTAGATGTTTCACTGCAAAACGTTTTGCAAAGGTGGACTTATCTTTCCATCACAAATTATGATGCATTGCTTTTTCATGAAATATTGACTTTGAACATCATTATAACGACTCGATTTATACTTCACCTCCATTGTCATAATTGCTCTTCTGATTGAAGTAGCTTACCAGTTCGTTATATACTATTATCTCTTCTATGCTTTGTCCATCCTAATCTTTCCCCCAGCTATCTGGTAGCAAATACCAAAGTCTTGAGCCGCGATAAATTGAGGAAGCGCGAAAGATAATGTGGTCACAAGTTAATATGCTACGCCAAACAAATCCGGGAACCAACATTTTAACCCAATATACAGCAAAGTTGGTTATCAATGCCACTGTTATTAGTGATAAATTCCCAGGTTGGTTAGATAAGATGAAAGGTTCCCGTAACAAGTTACTTTTATTATGTGCAACCATTCTATCCAGGTCAGAAAAGCCAGTAAAGCAGTTCTCCTCATGGGCAGATGCAGAATACATGTATACAAAAGAGAGAATCAGACTCAGACAATTCAAAACAACAATATCACAGATGATAGAGCATATTCTTTACTGAATAATGTGTGTGTGATTTAGATTTTTAACGTAGCTTTAACAATTTTTCAGTCATATCGCTACGATGTCTGCAGTGTGACAGTTTATAGTGATGTCTAGCACTGGAACATCAAGCCGCAGATATGTGGCATGATGTCCCACCCAGTCACGTTATCCTGACACCAGGCCGATCAGTCCTAACACTAACCTCTTAATGCTGAGCGCCAAGCGGAGAGGCAGCTGTTAGTATCATCTTTTAAAGTATTTTGTATGACTCGGCTTGGGTTCGAACCCGCGACCTCCCGCATTTGAGGCGAACGCTTTAACCACTAGGCCACCGGAGCGGTTCTTTACGGAATAACAATATAACTGAAGAACCAGGATCAAATAAGGATGAAGATGAGGAGAATAACTCCTCAAATGATGATGCACTGCACCTGCATGACGTGGAGCTCAGCGAGTTCAGTGACTAGAGAGCACGTGCCTATTTGTGAAATAACGAAATAAGCACTAGCAGCAAAACACTTCAGTGTAACATTTCAATGACGATGAACAAGGTATCATTTCTTCTTAAAACGTCAACATATTGCCAATATGTCTATCGAGAAACAAATAAATATTTACTCCAATTTTGGACACAAATATGTCAACAGTCACTTGATCTAAAACTAAATTACCTATGTCAGGAATTCTGTCTATGCTTCGCTCGAATGCACCAGCAAACGTACCTGGGCGCAAGACATCAACGATCAATGCACGAGAAATATTGCACGAAAATAAAAGAATCTGTGTTATGGTTTGCACAGAGACAAGGGAATCCCAGTCAAGAGGTTACAATACGTAACCCTGCGACTGGGAGTTCTTTGTCATGGTACAAACATCGACATAGAATTTTTTCTCACCCAATTGTTTCCAATTAAATTAAAATTTTGCAATTTAATTAAGAGATTCAAATCACAGTATTATTCATCAGGTATTATCATTATTCTCAATCTATATAAAGGTCATCAGGTTGTTTTTTTTTTTACTCTTTTATGAAAATCTGAATAATTATCTAAGTAGAACCTAGCTGTATATGCCGTTCTTAGACAAGGGAAAAAAATCAAGGAAAAAAGTTTAATTGTTAGTCATTGGAAGTATTGCACAACGAGCTTCTCGAGACATGTTCTATTGTCGTTCCAAATACAGTACTGCGCGCTTATACCAATATATTAATGAGGATAATGGGGCGACCTGGCATCCCTAAGTAAACACGTTCTACGCATGAGAAAATATAAATATAAAACCATTAGATGTTATTATTATATTATCATATTTAATCGAATGGTGTCATATGAAAATAACAATTGATATCTTTTATACGGATAACATCTAACTTTCATCAGGTCTGATTTGGAAAAACGTTGTATGGCAGGCAACGGTACGAATCATGACCAGGGCCGACAAGAGGTGTATGTTTAGGGCAACCGGGGGCAAAGTGTTGTTCGGCCCGGGTCCGTAAGGGCCCTAGGCCGAACAACACTTTTTTAATTTTATAAAAGAAAACGCTCGTTTGAACAAGAACGAGGAGAGGCCTGGGTGTTTCTTACCCCAGGACCCGTGATCGCTCTCTACTACACTGTAGAAATAACGAAAGGTCACCAAAGGACACCAAGGGACAGGGCACTAGAAACTTAGGATGTGATTTTAGATGTAGTTACGGAAATCCCATACCTGTAAAAGGAAGCGCTGTGAACAGGGCAGGTTGGGAAGGAGACTTTGCGCTCTTCCCTATTGATAATCAGCGTTATCTACAAAAAGTGTGAATGAACTAAATAACAAAGAGCTAAATTAAATGTTTGCCAAAGTCATGTTGTTCTTCTTAGAGAAGCTTGGACAAATGAATTATCTGATTTACTTTTGCAAACTTTTACATCATTTGCATATTAATGAGGCAGACTTGTAGCTGATTGATTGAGCTATTGCAACCCAGGGACACAATAGTTTTAATCTGAGTTTGGTTCACCATGCAATATGTTTATATCATCTTTACCTTGGATAATTTCGTTGGCGTGCTGGATCCACGCATATTAATCAGCTGATTTTGCATCTGCCAGAACTCGATAGAAGTTCTGGAAGTCATATGTTTGCATTCGTCAACTTCAAATATAATTTTATGTGATCAAACTCTCGCAGGAGTTCGATAATGCAAGGGATCCACGCAAATTGATGAGGTGATCTTGCATGTGATTCGCCGAACATATTACAACACGAGAGGCTTATATTTGATCCAGGTTTGATCCAACTTAGCGACTTGTCTCACAAAATTAAGACCTTATGATCAAGATCCATGAATGAAATTATTTTATGTCTGATTGGTTGAGCTTGTCACATATTTAGGGTATGTTTATTTTGTAATCATATATTTATAAAACCTGGCAAATAGGCTTATATCATCAACATATATAAGGTTGTTTATGATGAGGAAGATTTACATATACTAATGAGATGATCATGCACATAATTAGCAAAGTTTCTTATCACTTGATGGATTGTATTTCTGACTCGATTTAAAACAGACTTTATAAAGAGGCTAATATCGTAAAGGAGCTGAATTCTTTGTTTTTCATGGAAGAGATCTTTGTATATTTAAAATGTGATCTTCCTATTGCTATGGATGTTTTCTTTATCATTCTAGAACCTGCATTTTGGATAGGATTTTGAATAAACATTTGTATATAAGTATTTATCATAAAGATCTTGTTTGAGTACTATTATGAGTCAAATTTAGGCATATTAATGATATGACCCTTGCTTCCGATTGGCTGCGTCTGTCAGAAACCTAGCAACAATGTATCTAATGAGACTTTGAAAAAATAAACTAGTCAAACAGTCTTTTCCTATATAATCAAGATGTCGGATGAGTTTGATTGCAGCAGGATCTACACATATTAATGAAATGATCTTACATCTGATTTCTGAGCTTGTTACAACCCTGGAAACGAAATTCCAGTCGGACTTTGCTCCACAAATAGTTTATCTTATCATTGTCGTAGACGGGTGTTATCATAAGTTTCAGTTGCTTAAGTCTAATTATGAGCAAGATCTACGCGTATTAATGCAACGAGCTTGTCAAACAGAACAATTCCAAATAATTCACACAGAATTAATGGAATCCGTACCGCTGCCACCAAAATGTTACATTCGGGTTCAAAGTACACACATACACCAAGTAAGGTTCCTACAACTTTATGTAGAATAAAGCTAAAATCTACACAAAAACCAAACTCAGTTTTGCTTACAGTACCAAGCCAAGCTACATAACTGCCTCGTCTCCCACTCTGCTCTTGTTTTAGTAGGAGTTATAGATAAGGGAATTTTAATTAATTTAACAACTGTGCCTTTTGCAAGGGCAATAACTGGTCCAGGCTCAGTGAGATAAACAACGGGACCGAACCTGTTGACAGTCTCTGGTATCAAATACCCAGAATGCTGGGATTAATGTTCCAGCCAACTGTCACTACTAACAGCAAGAATCTGATACAGGCACTGAGAGTGAAATCATACTGATAATTTTCACATATACAGAACATGCTGTTGGTATAAAAGATCCTTAACTTGGACAATAAATGTTTTATTACAATGCTCCCCACGTCCTTAGATAAGTTTTGTAAATTAAACTCTGCATATGGAAAGACCGGAAACTAGAAATTTTCTATAGTCATCTTATAGATCATGTTAAGGACAAACTATTCCTCTTCCTCAACCATGACTGCATTGCAACGCATGTTGCTTGCAGATAATGTATTTTTGAAAAGAGTAAACTCAATACAATCTCGGTTCTTAATCGGTTCCAATGTATCCGAGTTAACTCATGGGATGTGTACAAGTATTTGTAATATGTTGAGGTCAGTGGGTTTTCAAATCTCTGCATAGTTGCTTGCTTTACGATCTTTAAAAGAATTAATTAATGTCATTATTATTATTATTATTATTATTATTATTATTATTGTTAAATTTTTGTTATATCCTTTATGTGCTTACCTATAAAACTAGCATTAGCAGAGCGTTTAAAATGGCTTCTTCCTTAGAAAGAACCCCAACATAATTAAACATATCTAACACAAATACATGCAAAGTAATATTAACTGCAGAATTTCACCAGCTTTCTCAGGGATTGTTTTTTTTTTTTTTAAAGAATGACTATTTAAGCAAAATGTTTCTCTAGTGGATTAGCGTAATTGTATATGGTATATAAAACATGATTAAAATGCAGAAAGTACTAGTTACCTTTTGTTTTAGTTTCTTTTTAACCTGCAATAGAGCAAAGAAAATAAAAATGAAAAATAAACATAAGAACCTACACAAAGATCCGAGGCTATATTAATAATTGCTTTTCTCCCAACGAAATACAATTTCTCTTTTCTGACGGACCCTCTTTGGATACTCTTTTTACCCAACGAAATACAATTTCTCTTTTTTGACGGACCCCCTTTGGCTTCTCTTTTTAAACGATGCATGCATGCATGCATGTATGTATGTATGAATGTATGTATGTATGTATGTATGTATGTATGTATGCATGTATGTATGTATGTATGCATGTATGTATGTATGTTTTATTATCAAAGACTTTCCAATCTGAGATCAATTAACAGTTGCTATGAATCTTATTATTTCTAAAAAAAAATAACTTCAAGTCGTTCATCAAATAAAATATATTGCCAGTTTCGTTTTGATTCTTCCTTAAATAAAAAGGAAATCAAGTTATTATACAGCTCAGTATATGGTAATGAAAAATAAAGTGCAACGTTTTTTTTCAGTTAGATCCGGTGATAATGCAATATTTTAATATTTAATAGACTGTTTGGGTAGTTCTTCAGAATTATTATCTAAACTACACTAAAGGGTGTAAAGCAATAACGCGTAAAGTAATATTTATTGCATCACTTCACAAGTAAGGTGAGATTGATTTTATGATGATAAGACAAAAATGATCTCTATTGGTCTGAGGTATCTTTGATGAGATATTGCTATGTAGACGTTTTCTTATCTATGTTACAATCTTCATCATAAGGAAATAAAGATGGTGATGATGGTGACGACGTTTATCTGAAAATATGTCTAAAAGAATCATACATGCAGTTGAAATACTCATAGCTAGTTAGGTGCAGATTTTATACATATATACGACACTTGCTGTTTGTACAAAGGGATTTTACTTTCAACTATTGAATTAGATAGCACTATGCGACACTTTTATCACAATCAACAGCGAGACTGCACCATAAAGAACATGCTATCTCTTCGCGAAGTGATTCAATATAAATCTCTGGTGAATTTGCTTTTGTTTACCTCTTTACTGTAAATAATTTATTCTGGACGATTTTCTTCAGTTTATGATAGGTAAACTGTTCACTGGCAATATGATTTATTTAAAACGTAACCTACTTATGAAAACAGAGAATGTTTAGCTCCTTGAATGTATTCAAGTTACCTCCGTCGAGGTATGGGTGGATAGGTTTCGGATTTCGTTTACATTTCTTGCTCTGTATTAGTTAAAAGATTGATGAGTGTATGATTTTTAGTCTTTTCATTGTTTGTTTTTTTTTTGTTTTTTTTTTTTTGTTTTTGTTTTTTTTTTCTCGCATATTTCGGAATAATCTGAATCTGATCAGTTTTAATACAAGTGTTTTACAAACGAGGTACATGATTTTGTATTTTACTAAATTATTCATTCAAATGAAACATATTGCGAATTTCTTTTATTTCATTGTGTAGGCAATAAAGAGAAAATGACAGCTACATATTTGCATTAATTCTGCTGAAGGAAAAATCTCGAGTTAACATCTAGAGGCCATCTCAGTGATGGATTACTTTTATTATTAGACTCTTTATCTAGGTCTAATTCTTTAAAATATTTTGCAAATAATAAGGCAAATGCAAGGTTTGTATAGTAATTATAAAATGGCGATTTTCTTTAGAATACTCCTTTTAAGTTAAAACAACCCCCAGTAGACGGCGCATCTGTATGATGATATATTAACCTAGTTCAATGTATATAAATGGTTATAGAGACGTTATTATCGGTTTTATCGACTTAACAACGAGAAAACAAATGAACAAAGCAAAACGAACAAGATTTTGTCGAACTTATCCAGGTTTCTTATCTCAAATATGTGGAACCTTCTTTTTGATCGATTGATTTTATAGCATCTAGTTATATCAGATGTGATTCATAGAAACTTAACCAACTCACGAACCATAAGAATGTTAACATGTTTGAAAGCTCGCGAGCAACCTCGCAGGAACACACACACACACACACACACACACACACACACACACACACACACACACACACACACACACGTGTGTGTGTGTTTGTCTGTCTGTTAATTTTATGCGTGTGTCTGTGTCTGTTTGTGTGTGTATTCGTATGTTGGTGTTTGAAATGGTGTTTTAGTTTCCGAATTAACTTACTTGTTATTGTGCTTCTCCTTTCTAGATTGGAATGATCGACTTATCATACATTTTAAAGAAAGATTATAGCATGAGAGATTTCCTTTTCAAGACAACATTTTCGGTAAATGTATGTAGATTCGTCTGTTTTACGCAATATATGTGTGCTTTAAAATTGTATTATTTCTTTCTCTATATGCAACGCATGATCTTTTAGCTACATCAAGGAAGCAAGCGTATTTGCTTGGACTTATGATCAGCTAGTATTAGAAATGTTAATGCTTATCTGAATGATTAGAACATTTTAAAAACTGTCAAAAAATACCGTACATTCTAGACGAATATTTTCACATTAGAAAGTCTGTTTTCTGAAGCGAGTTTAATGGTTTTTTTTTTTTGTCTTAATGCAAGATGAATAGTCAACGGCAAAGCAAATGACCACAACCTCAGATTGCAGAGAGAGAGAGAGAGAGAGAGAGAGAGAGAGAGAGAGAGAGAGAGAGAGAGAGAGAGGTCTCTGAACATTTTGCCGAAGGATCCCCTGTTGCAATTGAAGGTTATTTTTGGTAAGTTAAACTAACCATGAATGGCAAAATATGTAAAATTAAGCGGTGAGAATAACAGATCGATGACGTTTTGGCAGATTCTGGGTGCCCAATATGCCATGAGAGAGAGAGAGAGAGAGAGAGAGAGAGAGAGAGAGAGAGAGAGATTCTCAATTTCAACAGTACTTGCTGTATCAAATACACTCAAGGATGTTTATAAATTTCACAAAAATAATTTTATAGTTGTCAACGTAATTCAGTTTGGTGGATTTCCTGAGATAATGTAGTTTGGTGGCTTAACTTGAGACAAGCCTTTTCTGATGAATTGTTCTGAATTTTCTTGCAAAAAGTCTTTTGTTTGTTGTTGAAAAAGCAAATATTCCTCGGTATTCTCTATTTACATTTAAGTGACTGGCCTATGCGCCTTTTCTTTCCTAAGCGAGGTAACTCAATAAAATTTTGCTGGTTTGATATGTTTGAATTGTCAAGGGATGACAATGATACGTACGTAGCATGTAAGTATGTATGTTTGTGTCTGATTTGGATTTTTAAGGTAGTTTTAATTATTTTTACAGTCATATCGCTATGATATCTGCAGTGTAGTAGTTTATAGTGCATTACGTCCCACCCAGTTACATTATCGTGACACCAGGCTGACGAGTCTTAATAGTATTATGGTGGGATACTATAGCGACAATGGGAAAAGTCATTACAGACTTCCTTGGGATATTATGGCGACAAGATTTATAGCGACAAATGTTACAGCGTTGCGTTTATAGCGACAATAGGAATTTTGTATAGTGACAATAGGAATGGAACAGGTAGAGTGACTTCACGGTATTGGACACTTGCAACAATGTGGCAAGTTCCGTGACGTCATCCCACCTGTTCCATTCCTATTGTTCCTATGCAAAGTTTTATGCATTCGAGTTCGTTTCTGTGGATAGTATAGTGTTTTATGTGTTCGCGTCCGTTTCAATAGATTGATGAACATCAATCTATCATACCCAAATCATACAAAACATATATAGGTAAGAAAGAATAAATATCTTTTCGAGGCACATGGAAGTGGCCCTGAAAAGGGCCTTTGGGTTCCTCCTCTTCTTCTTCTTCTTCTTCTTCTTCTTCTTCTTCTTCTTCTTTTTTCTTCTTCTTCTTCTATTTTCTTCACTTCCTCAACCAGTTCTCACTTTTTCAATGATTCCTTTCTTCTTCTTTTCATCCTCTGGAATGCAGTTAGGATGTCCCATGGCTCTGAATTTTTCCTGCACCTTCATCCAGTTGCTGTTAAGTCTTTGAAACTCTTCTTTTCTCTTTCTGTTTTCTTTCTCTTTTCTCCCTTTTGTCCAGGTGTCTTTGATTTTCTTTACCTCTGCTTTCATCACTTTTCTCATCCGCCTCCTCTTCATACCTTGCACCAGATCCCTGGCTACTTTGAGGCTAGTGACTTGACTGGTCACAAAGACTTTCGTGACAGGATAGCTCCATTCTTTTTCAAGCCTTTCTACCACCTAGGCTGCATCAATCATCCAGAACAAACTATATCTTAATTCATTAAATACATTCATCTCTAATGGTGTTGAATAGTCAACGCTGGTAGCCAGGAAAACATCCCTTACACTCAGTTCACATATTATATACTATCATCACAAACGAAAAAAAGCACACTATACTATCCACACAAACGGACGCGAATGCATATAACACACCATATCAACTATCCACACAACCGTACTCGAATGCATAAAACACACCATATTTACTATCCACACAAACGTGAGCGAGTGCATAAAACACACCACATATACTATCCACACAAACGATCAAGAATGGATAAAACACACCATATCTACTATCCACACAAACGATCAAGAATGCATAAAGCACACCATATCTAATATCCACACAAGCAAACTCGAATGCATAAACACACAACATATATTATCCACACAAACGAACTAGAATGCATAAAACACACCACGTATACTATCCACACAAACGAACGTTAATGCAGAAAACACACCATACCTACTATTCACACAAACGATTGAGAATGCATAAAAAACATCGTACCTACTATCCACACAAACGAACTCGACTGCATTAAACACACCACATATATTATCCACACAAACGCACGCGAATGAATAAAACACACATTGCCTACTATCCACACAAGCGAACGTTCATGTTTAAAACACACCATACCTACTATCCACACAAATGAACGCGAATGCATTAAACACACCACAAATACCATCGACACAAGCGAAATCGAAAGCATAAAACACTCCAGATCCACACAAACGAACCCGAATGCATAATGCACACCACATATACTATCCACACAACCGAAAGTTAATATATAAAACACACGATATCTACTATCCACACAAACCAACGCGAATGCATAAAACACACCAAATCTACTATCCACACAAATGGGATCGAACACATAAAACACACCGCATAAACTATCCACACAAACGCACGCGAATGCATAAAACACACCACACATACTATCCACACAAACGAACCAGAATGCATAAAACACCACATATACTATCCACACAAATGAAAGAGAACGCAAAAAATCACACTATACTATCCACACAAACGAACGCGAATGCATACAACAGACCATCCTTATTATCCACACAAACGTACTGGAATGCATAAAACACACCATATTTACTATCCACACAAACGAACGCCAATAAGTAAAACACACCATACCTACTATCCACAAACAAGAGCTCGAATGTATAAAACACGCCACTCATACTATCCACACAAACGAACTAGAATGCATAAAACACACCATACCTACTATCCACACAAACAAACGCGAATGCACAAAACACACCATACCTACTATCCACACAAGCGAGCTCGAATGCATGAAACACACCACATACACTATCCACACAAACGAACTAGAATGCATAAAACACAACATACCTACTATCCACACAAACAAACGCGAATGCACAAAACACACCACATATACTATCCACACAAATGAACTAGAATGCATAAAACACTCCATATCTACTATCCACACAAACGAACTCGAATCCATGAAACACACCATACGTATATCCACACAAACAAACGCGAATGCATAAAACACACCACATATACCATCCACACAAACGAAAGTGAATGGATAGAACACACCAGATCCACACAAACGGACGGGAATGCATAAAACACGCCATACCTACTATCCACACAAACGGAGGCGAATGCATAAAACACACCACATATACAATCCTTAAAAAGGAACTAGAATGCATAAAACACACCATACCTACTTTCCACACAAATGAACGCGACTGCATAAAGCACACCACATATGCCATCCACGCAAGCGAACGCGAATGCAAAAAACACACCAGATCCACACAAACGGAAGCGAATGTATAAAACACACAACATCTACTATCCACACAAACCAACGCAAATGCATAAAACACACAATATCAAATATCCACATAAACGAGCTCGAATGTATAAAACAAGCCACATACACTATCCACACAAATGTACGCGAGTGCATAAACCACACCATTCTCAGTATCCACACAAACGGACGCGAATGCATAAAATATACCATATCTACTATCCACACAAATGAACTCGAATGCATAAAACACACCAAATAAACTATTCACACAAACGGACGCGAATGCATAACACGCACCATACTTACTATCCACACAAAAATACGCGAATGCATAAAACACACCATATCCACTATCCACACAAACGTACGCGAATACATACAACACAAAATACCTACTATCCACAGAAGCGAACGCGAATGCATAATACACACACTATACAATCCACACAAACGTTTGCGAACGCATACAACACATCACATCTTGTATCCACACAAACTGACGCGAAGGCCTAAAACACACCATACTTACTATCCACACAAACATACGCGAATGCATAAAACACACCATACTTACACTCCACACAAACGTACGCAAATGCATGAAACACACCACATATACTATCCACACCAACGTACGAGAACGCAAAAAAGTCTCTATACCTACCATCCACACAACCGAACGTGAATGGATAAAATTCACCATACCTACTATCCACACAAACATACTCGAATGCATAAAACGCACAACATATACTATCCACACCGGCGAATGCAAATGTATTAAACACACGACACATACTATCCACACAAATGAATGCGAATGCATAAAACATACCACATATGCTATCAACACAAAGGAAAGAGAACATAAATAAACACATTATACTATCCAAGCGAACTAGAATGCATAAAATACACCATACATAATATCCAAACAAACGTACTCGAATGCATAAAACACTCCATATTTACTATCCACACAAACCAACGCGAATGCATGAAACATACCACATATGCTATCCACTCAAACGATCATGAATGCATAAAACACACCATATCTGCTCTCCACACAAACGAACTCAAATGCATAAAACACACCATATCTACTATCCACACAAACGGACACGAATGTATAAAACACACCACATATACTATCTACACAAACGAAAGAGAACGCAAAAAATCACACTTTACTATCCACACAAACGAGCGCGAGTGCATGAAACACAACATACTTACAATCCACACAAACATACTAGAATCCATAAAATACACCATATTTACAATCCACTCAAACGAACGTGAATGCATAAAACACACCACATATACTATCGACACAAAAGCACGCGAATGCATAAAACACACGATATCTCCTATCCACACCAATGAACGCCAATAAATAAAACACACCATATCTTCTATCCACACAAACCAACTAGAATGCATAAAACACACCAGATATACTATCCACACAAATGAACTCGAATGCATAAGACACACCATATCTACTATCCACACAAATGAATGCGAATGCATCAAACACCTCACATATAATATCAACACAAACGAACGTTAATGCATAAAACACACCATATCTACTATACACACAAACGAAAAGAATGCATAAAACACACCATACCTACTATCCACAGAAGCGAACGCGAATGTATAAAACACGGAAAATATACTATCCACACAAACGGAAGAGAGCGCAAAAAATCACGCTATACTTTCCACACAAACGGACGCGAGTTCATAAAACACACCATACTTGCTATCAAAACAAACATACAGGAATGCATGAAACACACCATATTTACTATCCACACAAACGGACTCGAATGCATAAAACAAACCACATATACTATCCACACAAACAAATGAGCATGCATAAAACACACCATATCTGCTATCCACACAAATGAACGAGAAAGCATAAAACACACCATACCTACTATCCACAGAATGGAAGGGGAATGCATGAAACACACACTATACTATCCACACAAACGCACGAGAACGCATACAACACATCATATCTACTATCCACACAAACGGACGCGAAGGCATAAAACACACCAGATCCACACAAACGTAAGCGAATGCATAAAACACACCATATCTACTATCCACACAAACCAACGCGAATGCATAAAACACACAATATCGACTATCCACATAAAAGAGCTCGAATGTATAAAACACGCCACATACACTATCCACACAAATGTACGCGAGTGCATAAAACATACCATACTTACTATCCATACAAACATACTCGAATGCATAAAATACACCCTATTTACTATCCACACAAACGGACGCGAATTCACAAAACACACCACAAATACAATCCACACAAACGAACTAGAATGCATAAAACACACCACATATACCATCCACAAAACGGACGGGAATGGATAAAACACACCAGATCCACACAAACGTACGCGAATGCATAAAACACACCATATCTACTATGCATAAAACACACCAGATCCACACAAGCGAATGCGAATGCATAAAACACACATACCTACTTTCCACACAAACGAACTAGAATGCATAAAACACACCACATATACCATCCACAAAACGGACGGGAATGGATAAAGCACACCAGATCCACACAAACGTACGCGAATGCATAAAACACACCATATCTACTATCCATACAAACCAACGCGAATGCATAAAACACACAATATCAAATATCCGCATAAACGAGCTCGAATGTATAAAACACGCCACATATACCATCCACACAAATGTACTTCCAGTGCGTAAAACACACAATACTTACTATCCACACAAACATACTCGAATGCATAAAACACACCATATTTACTATCCACACAAACGAACGACAATGCACAAAACACAAAATACCTACCATCCACACAAACGAACTCGAATGCATAAAGCACACCACATATACTATCCACACAAACGTGCGCGAATGCATAAAACACACCGTACTTACTATCCACACAAACGTACGCGAATGCATAAAACACACCATATCTACTATCCACACAAGCGTACGCGAATGCATACAACACACCATATCTACTATCCACAGAAACGGACGCGAATGCCTAAAACACACACAATGCAATCCACACAATCATACGCTAACGCATACAACACATCATATCATGTATCTACACAAACGAAGGCGAGGAATAAAACACACCATACCAACTATCCACACAAACGTACGCGAATGCATAATACACATCATACTTTCTCTCCACACAAACGTACTCGAATGCATAAAACACACCATATTTACTATCCACTCAAACGTACGCAAATGCATGAAACACACCACATATACTATCCACACCTACGTACGAGAACGCAAAAACACTCCATACCTACCATCCACACAACCGAACGTGAATGGATAAAATTAACCATACCTACTATCCACACAAACGTAATCGAATGCATAAAACGCACCACATATACTATCCACACAGGCGAATGCGAATGTATTAAATACACGACACATACTATCCACACAAATGAACGCGAATGCATAAAACACACCACATATACTATCAACACAAAGGAAAGAGAACGTAAAAAAACACACTATACTATCCACACAAACGAACTAGAATGCATAAAACACACCATACTTAATATCCAAACAAACGTACTCGAATGCATAAAACACACCATATTTACTATGCACACAAATGAACGCGAAGGCATAAAACACACCACATATACTATCCACACAAACGATCACGAATGCATAAAACACACCATATCTACTCACCACAGAAACTAACGTTAATGCACTAAACACACCATATCTACTATCCACACAAACGAACTCAAATGCATAAAACACACCATACCTATTATCCACACAAACGGACACGAATGTATAAAACACACCACATATACTATCCACACAAACGAAAGAGAACGCAAAAAATCACACTATACTATCAAAACAAACGAGCGCGAGTGCATGAAACACAACATACTTACAATCCACACAAACATACTGGAATGCATAAAACACACCATATGTACTATCCACTCAAACGCACGCGAATGCATAAAACACACCACATATACTATCCAGACAAACGCACGCGAATGCATAAACACACGATATCTCCTATCCACACCAATGAACGCCAATAAATAAAACACACCATACCTATTATCCACACAAACGAACTAGAATGCATGAAACACACCAGATATACTATCCCTTCAAACGAACGGTAATGCATAAAACACACTATATCTACTATCCACACAAACGAACTCGAATGCTTAAAACACACCGTACCTATTATCCACACAAACGAACCCGAATACATAAAGCACACCACATGTACTATCCACACAAACGGACGCGAATGCATAAAACACATAACATATACTATCCACACAAAGGAACGTTAATGCACAAAACACACTATATCTACTATCCACACAAACGAACTAGAATGCATAAGACAGAAACGGACGCGAATGTATAAAACACACCACATATGCTATCAACACAAACGGAAGAGAACGCAAAAAATCACGCTATACTATCTACACAAACGGACGCGAGTTCATAAAACACACCATACTTACTATCCCCAGAAACGTACAGGAATGCATGAAACACACCATATTTACTGTCCACTCAAACGAACGCTAATGCGTGAAACACACCACATATACTATCCACACAAACGAACGAGAAAGCATAAAACACACCATACCTACTATCCACAGAATGGAAGGGGAATGCATAAAACACTCACTATACTATCCACACCAACGATCGCGAACGCATACAATACATCATATCTACTATCCACACAAACGGACGCAAAGGCATAAAGCACACCATGCCTACTATCCTCACAAACAAACGAGAACGCATAAAACACACCATACCTATCATCCACACAACCGAACGTGATTGCATAAAATACACCATACCTACTATCCACAGAAGTGAACGCGAAAACACACACACACACACACACACACACACACACACACACACACACACACACACACACACACACACACACACACACACACACACACACACACACACACACACACACACACACACACACACACACACTATCCACACAGTGTGGAAGAGAAGAAATAAAACACCATACCTACTATCCACAGAAACGTATGCGAATGCATTAAACATACCCATAACACACACACACACACACACACACACACACACACACACACACACACACACACACACACACACACACAAACATCACTGTACTATCCACAAAAACGTTAGCGAATGCAAAACGCACATATACACACATCAGTAAAGGAGTGAGTGTTTTTAGTCACATTACTCTACATTTACACAAAATGGCAAATTGAATAGTGTCTCCTTTCTAGAGTTCTGGTTATCCATGAGAAGGGCCGTTTTTAGAACTTCAGATGCACCTGGCTAATTGTTACACCTCCCAGGTCTGGCACCACAGACACATCTCCTGATCCAATCATTTACCCAATTCACATTTGTGATTGGGAGAGAAGAAGCCTCTTGAGTCGCTTCAGAACCCCATTCTTCAGTTTCTGGGATTCTGAAGACTTTCTTCTGTCTTCTATGCCAGAGTCGAGGAAGTTGTTGTTGTTGCTGTGGTTGTGGCTGTGGCTGTGGTTGAGGTGGCGGTACTGGTTGTGAAGGTGTACTGATCATTGGCTTCACCTCACACACAGGTCTCATTATGAGGTGAGGCAGGATCCCTCTCTTCATTTCCTTCTCCTCCTCTTTCTTCCTCTTCCTTTCTTCCTCTTCTATCCTTGCTTCCTCCGCTACGGCCTCCATAGCCAGTTCGTCTAGCAGTCGCCTGGCATACTCCAGGTGCATATGAAGTTCCAGTAACTTTGCAATTCTGTTACTCATTTTCAATGTTGACGAGTCAACGATGGGTAGCCAGATTCACGATAGCGCCGCTTTATATACTTGAAGCACAGACGTGAAGGTAAACATCCCCGACACCAAAATGTACCATCACATCAAACGCGCGGACCTAAAAGAAACACTCACGATGACTTTTTTACTTACAAACACAGACATGCACGATTCGACAAGACAGAGAAATGATGTGTGGATTGTTTTTTACTGACAGAAGAAACGAAGTGCGCATAGACACACTTCTGTTATTTTTAAAAAAAACATGAACACAATTTTTTGGCAATTGAATTAGTATGTCTTTTCGAGAGTATTGGGGTAGCCCTGAAAAGGGCTGTTTTTGTTGACGGGGAGTGATGGCAATCTTTTTTACTGTTTAAGATTGCGTCCCCGTCTGGTGGCAAGCTTTCCTATACGATACGGCCTGCTTCTAATGAAAGAGGAGAACTCCTTGGTGTCCACACGGCAGTCAACAAAACCTCTGTCTGGTTCTTGCTGCTGCTGCTGTTGCTACTGCTGTTGTTGTTACTGTTCTCTCTGCTTCTGAAGTCTGTACTTCTCTGTCCATTCTTCTTGTTCTTTCTTGACTTCCTCTCTGAAAACCTCTTACATCAGGGCTTGGGCTATTGCTAACATCCTTACATTCTCTATCTGTTCAGGCTTCGGTATCAGGTTTAGCCTGATGCGATATAAATTCACGTAAGCTTCGTTCAGCTCGCCTAGTCTGGAAGGCATATTTATAGGTAGACGAGTTAACCATGGATGGCCAGACTGGAGACCAACCCGCTTTATATGGTACAAACGCGGACGCGATAGAAAACATCCCTACTTAGGTTTTTGTTGGATCGAAACGTTATAATAGCTAATGTCATGATGAGGGATAGAGAGAAAAGCAAAGAGCATTTGTAATGATAATGTTTTTTTGAAAAAATGACAGACACATTTGTTTCAAAAACACAACATTTTTATTCAAGAAAAATTAACCACTAACAATTAACAATAACATCAAACAAACTGATTTTGACAAGTTTGGCAACGTTGTGAAATCATGTGAGATTTCCACTGATGGAAGTCATGAGGCCATTGATGTACACTACGTTTCATAGCTAAAGACAAAAGATAGCCATAATGGTCACAAAACCATCGATCTACTTTCTCATCTTTTCTAGAAGAGTTACGATCAAAATAAGACACTAACTGTTCTAAGGAATATCCAAGAGTGCGTTGATGACGAAAATACACACAATATTGTCCACACACCATGGAATTTGTGCCTTGTAATTTTACATTATTGTATCGTGTCGTCTGAGCATTTCATCTCATAAAGTCGTCTTCAAAGGGGGTATTCCATACAAATCAACATAGTCCACACAATTCTCTTTAGGGAAGTAGACGGCAACCCAGTGCGTTCATGGGAGATGACAGTCGTCCGTGTTGATGACATAAACTTGATGGTCTTGAGGTCTGTGATGAGGTAGTTCATCTTTAGCGCACACGACAGGATTCCAAGAAGCGGTATACGAACTGTTGTTCAATAGGTAATAAAGTTCCCAGGTATCCATTTTTTGTTTTGTTGTTTTCTTCACAGGTAATGATAAGTCATCAAATCAATTCTGACATTTTGTTTGAAAATCTCTTACAAGTAACCGTTTCTTTGCTTCGTCTCTGTACTTTGGGCTAAGAGAGCTTCGATACGATAGATCGCTTTAGCAGTTAATGGAGGGCAGGAATGATCACGCAAGCCTCTATACCACTCATGCAAAACTGCTTCTTCCGAGATGAGTCTCCATCCTTCGTCCAGATACTCGTCCAGTTTTTCTTCTTGACTCATCATCAAACATTTATCGTGTTGAATTTGAATGGGAGGGTCGTTTTGACATACACAGCAATCTCTCTTGCTCAATTACGTCATTTTATCCGCCAGGTGTTTAGCAAAACAGGACACTAAATGTTGTTCCTGTTCTGGCCATCTCGACGTGACCCCTACATCATCCTCGTCTTTGTCTTTGGGTTCTGCTTTCAAGGTATCCTCCAATTCCATATTCAAAGATTCTCTACCGTTCAATGAGGGATAAGTGTCTTCCATAATTTCTAATAATTCAGAACGACGTCTCTCAAACTGTTGATTTCTATGGTATTATCGAATTCGGCATACAAGATAACGTTGGCCGCATCGGCGAGAGCTTCTGCAAACTGAAGTTCTACACGCAGTTGACCAGATTTTAAAGGGTGGAAATGTCCCTCATCTCTGCCTTGGTCAGCAGTGAAATCATAAGCCCACAACGTGTAACCTTCTACATAATCTTCGTACGAAATACCGTGACTGGTTTTGGTTCCTAGTTGTTCGGTAGCTTCGTACAGGGACAAGTATGATCTCAAGTAATTCTTCTGGGTAAAGTTAGGTTCGAAGGGTCTGGTACACAGGGTCTTGCCATCGCGACTGACTTTGATCTTGGACACTCTGTAATGCTTAAACTGGAAAGGACTTTGATCGTGGGCTCCGTTGAGGGCTGCATTACTGATGATGCCAACGATTAAACGTTTGGGTAACTGTCCTTGGAACAGATGATATTCGATCTTGGATCGGAGTCCAGCAGCAATGGTAAACGTTTCCACTTCCACGCGTCGTATCGGATACTTGGCGGTCGTTCTTTTCAAGGTGTGATTGATGTCGTTTCCCGCTTTAGGTAACACTTCTACGCGACGCACGTAAAGTCTGGCTTCTTGGATGATGGTTTTCTACTCGTTGGCATGAGCCATCAAATGGACAACGACACTGCTGCGATTTAGTCTCAAATGCAAGCGATCCATCAGTTCTAACCTACGACCTTGCAGAAATTTCTTTCAATGGTCGTTAAAGCCCACATTGTGAGGATTGTCATCTGTTGTCAGGGCTGTGTCGTTAAACGTGTCCTCACCTGCGGTGTAAGGTTTCCATCCCACGCAAGTATCCAGATGAGTGTTCTTGGCCTCTTGTCCGTACGTCAAGAGATTTTCTAGGTACGCTCAATAAGGGTAAGTATCGATGCTACTGCTGACAAGATTGCTACTCAAGTACAAATTCACTTCCCTGAACAAGGAATGAATGAAATTGTTGACGAGAACTACTCTGGCATCCGCACCCAGATTGGTGTTGTCCGTTTTGATCACTTTCAGATTCAGGTACAAGTAACTGCTATTCAGATTGATGTAATCTTCGGGGTGTCCTTGGGAGCTGATTCCGTCAAAGAGGAGACGGGATGAAATTAGACCCATTGGGATTCTTGCATCGTCATCATAGTGGATGGCATGGCAAACAGATCCAGGTCCGACTTGGAACAAACGCAAGACTCTCGGTGCATCATTTTCTTTTTTTTTGAATAAACAAAAACGTCTAAGTCTCGGACGGTTTTTCCTTTCTTAGTCTTTCTAGATCTAGGGATGTGAAATCCTTTTGAAGGGGTGTTTTCGTCGTCCTTTTCTGCCTTGTCCTTGCTGTGGAGTCAGGGAAGCAGGAATGCATGACTCGGCAGAGCCCAGGCTATTTTTAGGAGTTTCTCGTCGGCCCAAAGTGTCTTTGTCTGTTTGAAGCAAGATATTTTTGCCTGCTCTCAAGAAAACTTCTTTAGGATTTTGTTTGTCAATGATGACATTTTGGAGAAATTATTTACCATGCATCAACGCGGCATCTTTTTCAATCCTCTTGTCACCATCGGTTTCAAAACGGGAGCCATCGAACGAAAGGCTGATTTTAACATATCACCTAACCATGTCCTCACTGTCGAGCGACTCCTTGGTACACAGGATACATTAATGACAAGGGGTTAGAGTAATCGTTTTCGAAAATGGAGTTTTACTGTGACTTTCCCTTTGGTGAATGAAATATTTTGTCCCAGATCTCCTTTTATAGTAATGTTGACAGTGTCGAAATGAGGCTTACTGACGGGTAAATAGTGAGGATGTACAAATTCGAGGTGAGCATGATAGGTGTTTCCACCTTCCTCGTCAGCGTTCGCGGCAGAAACCACTTTGAAAGAAATGACACGCAATAACGGTACGGAAGTGTGTCCTACCACGTTTTACTCCGCCACATTGGAGTACACAAAGATCAAATTCAGTCATTGACTCATTTCTACAGGGAATCTAAAATATTTCGCAAAATCCGAGTTACTGGTCACGGCTGGTATTTCGTTTCCAATCTTGATCAACTTGGGGTCTCCACCCAAAATGTCACACAATTCAGGACAAAATGTAATGGCTTGGTGATCCAATTGGATGGTCTGAGGTAATTTGGCCGTGTAACAGCATAAGGTGTTATTGGGAAACACCTCCATGGAACTGTCAGTGGGTAACTTTAAGTAAAATTGGTTGCTCTTAATTCCAGAGTTCTAGCGCCCGAGGGGTTGGTGGAAGTCAGAGGAGTGTCTTAAAGACGATTGTTATGGTGACTGTTGGAAGGGGGATTAACGTTGGACGCAAGACTTCCGTTGTTGTTCCCGTTAGATGAATCTTTCAGAGACGGATTGGGAAGAAGGTAACCGATGCAACTGCTGAGTAAAATGGTCTACAATTGTTTGTCTCCTTGTTGCAAACTCAAATTGGCAATGGCAGCACCGATGACACAAGACACCACAAAGATTTGGCAGAAAAAGACGATTTGCGTTTTAGGTACAAGTTCTCCACACCACACCCACAAAGGTTGCTTTTGTAGATCTTGCAGAGAAGAACTGGGGGACTGAGTGGTTACGGCGGTAGATGAGACTGTGTTGAAGGGCATGATGGTCACTTCTTTTTATAGTTGATGATTTGCGAAATCTTCGATCCAAGAGTCAAAACTCGGCGGATATCCTTTCCAATGTACTTTGACTTCTTTGACACGACGTTTTCCCACTTTACGAGTTGTTCGATTGATAATGCTTTCGATGTCGTACACGTCGTCTTCTTTTTTGGTCATACGTTGTAACTCGGGCAAGCAAAACGTTCCTTTTAACTCTTCCCCGTTCATGTCTTCCAACTGATAGACGGGAGGATGACGGTCACGCAAACGTTCGGTGACACGAAACAATTCGGTGGGCCAGTTGGGTAAGTAACCTCTGACGAAAGTGCGTTTGGTTTTCCCAATGCGCACCCAATCTCCTGCTGCCAACACTCTACCTTTCTTGAGGACAGTCACTGTCGGAGACGTACCAAACAGGAGCTCGAAGACAGTCGGGAGTCACTTCTTGGAGGGCACGTCCGATGCTCCGATGGTAAGATTGGTTGTACGATTGGACTAGGTGGACTAGGTGTGGCAAGACGTCTATGTACTTGAGAGTGTGTTGATGCGTAAAATATTTCCACATGCGTGCTTTCAATGTGCGTTGAAAACGTTCCACGATGCTGGCTTTGGTTTCGGGATTCTAGGTGGTGAAAAAATGAATGTCACGTTTCTTCAATTCTTTTTGGAAAGCTTGGTTCAGAAATTCGGTGCCTTTGTCGGTTTGCCATTAAAAAGGGTGACGCCAGCTTTGTTTCAACATCAGTTTGAGGGCTGGCACTAACTCACTGCTCGATTTGGAAGTCAATGGCACGACCCAAGCACATTTGGAAAAGAAGTCGATGACACAAAACAAATATTTGTAGCCACGATTGTAGGTGGCCAAATGAGAGACATCGGCTAAATCGGCTTGCCATTGATGATCGATGCCCTCCACTCGGGTGCGACTTCTGGGAAAGTTTAGTCGAATGGGTTTGTGTAAGGTGTATGTGGCTTGTTCTTGCAACCAGCGTTGCACTTAAGGTAAACTGAGACTTTTCAGTCGAGTTTTGGCAGCACGATACAATTTCTGAACTCCTCCGTAACCAAGAGACACTTACGTTTTATAGCTTGGCCCATTCTGGTTTAAATTTTTGCAATTCAATGTCACAACACAACATAACACCTTTTAAAACAGTTCATAGACTTCTTCTGGGTTGTTTTTTTCTTATTTCACTTTCTCTGTTTTCTGATTTTCTTCACTTTCACAGTTTTTTCCTCCTCTTCTTCCTCACTTTTTTCTCGTTTTCTTTTCTTTTCTGTTTTCTCTTTCTGAATGTGTCGGGGTTCTTCCTTTGCCGAGGGCACCTCTTCTTCTTCCTCCTCCTGCTCCTGTTGTTTCTTAGGGCAGTCTGAAGACCAATGTTCTTTCTCTTGACAATGATAACAGGTATCTTGACTCTTGTCTCTTTTGACACTGATCTTGCTTTTTTGACGATTTGGACATTCTGTAGCCCAATGCCCTTTCTTCTGACAGATATAGCAATTATCTTGACTGTTATCTCGAAAGGAGGGGAAGTAGTCAGTCGGCTTGTCTGAAAAAAAACGTTCGTATAACACCTCGCAAAGCTTTAATCAGAAGTTCGATTTGTGTGAATTCGTGCTGATCGGCTTGAGAGTGAAATGAATACTGAGAGGGAAGGCACCAGCCCTTTATATATACACTGAGCCTGACATGGATATATAGGGGTCCGTGGCGTTTCAAATGTAGTCATTTGACCTTTTGCAGTCAAGATGAAACGATCGCATCATTGTGTAAAGAAAGGAGAAGAAAGTAAGAGGCAGAAGCGTGATTTATCGCCTCGGACAGTAGCTGAAGTCTTGATTCAAATTCATGCCAGCGATTTTGAAGATGAGATGAGTGAGCCATAATCTAGGCCTAGAGAGTCTACAAAAAGTCAAAGTCCATTACCAGCAGTAAAACCCTGAAAAGTACTACCACATTCGAGAGAGGGAAAAACGCTCCTCCAGAAAATTTAGAACCACAGCCTACACGTACGCGGTGAAGTTGAAAGATTTCAAGTCAGACGTACCGTTGGAGAAAGCAGAAGGGTTCATCACTGATGTGTGGGATTGTTTGTTAACCACACTGAAACAGCAATGTGAAGCCAAAGAAGACGATCACTTGAGACTTTCCATTCATCATGACAGTTTGAAGTCCCCCGTTTGGATCGAGTTTAGCAGTCCAGCAGAATTGACACCTTTCAAAGGCATCGACAAGATTCAACACGTGCAGCAATCCAACGACAAATTTCACATCACCGATGGAAAAGCGACACTTTTCATGACCCATGTTTCTCTTCCCCAATGGACTGGACGCAAAAGGACGTTCTTGGTGGACGACCTTCGCAGCACAAAAACGATCCTCGTCCGAATTAACAACCCTCAAGACAAGATGTGTTTATCCCGTGCCATCGTGGTGGAACGAACGTATGCCGACAAGAACGACACGGCAGAATGGAAAAGAGCCTGGAAAACTATTCAGAAATCTAGCCGAGCCAAACAACGAAAAGAAGCAGAACTCCTGTTACAGCAAGCTGGCCTTTCCAAAGACACACCCTGTGGCATTCCTAAAATCCAAAAGTTGCAAGACGTCTTAGCTCCACGCTACACCTTGAAAGTACACGCTCAAGAAGTGCGCGGACCTCTGTTGTTTCGAGGCAAAGATTTCAAAGACGGACAATAAATTCACGTCTATCATCACGATGAACATTTCGATGCCATTACCAGTATCACGGGTTTCCTTGGATACGGTTATTACTGTGAAGAATGTGACTATGGCTATAACAATCGAGAGCAACACAAGCATAGCGGATCGAAATGTGAGGGATGTTTAGCCTCTAAGTCCTGTCTGGACCAGAGACAGGAACGAGTGCATTGCTCTGCTTGTCAGCGCACGTTTGTCAGTTCAACCTGTTACCAATAAGATCTAAAGACGCAAGGTTCATAGCAGAAAAGTGCTTGACAACTCCTGAGATTGTGCCCTATTTGTGGACAAGGCATACGTACCAACAGTGCCAAGGCACATGTATGTTCAGGACAGAAACGATGACACATTTGTCGCCAAATCGTGGACTTCGAACACCAATGCTATATTCAAAAATACCATTCCAAACACGAAGAAGAAGAAGCAGAAGAAGAAGAGGAAGAAGATAAGCAGAAGAAAGACCATATCATCTTTTTCGATCTCGAATGCATGCAAGAGACAGGCATTCGCATTCTTAATTTCTGCGTGGCTCACCGAGCGTGCGAGAAGTGCATCCAAGAGCCTCTCTGTAGTCATTGCTCTCACTGCAGCAAGATTCCTGGAAGACGTGAAAAAATCTTTCGTGGACCGAACACGCTGGCCGATTTTGCCCAATGGATCTGAGACCCTATCGACGAAACGTGGAGCCAAGAAGACATCGAACGTTACGGAGATTGTCATCGCTATGCCACGGTGATGTTTCACAATTTCTCGGGATACGATGGGCAATTTCTCCTCAGATACTATACGGAACAAAGTACCGGACGTCCTAAAGTGACTTTGAACGGAGCCAAAGTCATTTCCATGCAAGTGGGTCAAGTGCAGTTTTAAGATTCGATGAGTTACTTGGCCATGCCTTTGAGTTGCATGCCTAAAACGTCTGGAATGAAAGAAATGGCCAAAGGCTATTTTCCACACTTTTTTAATACCGAAACCAATCAACATGCCGTTCTACCCCATTTGCCTGTGGCTCACTACTATAACCCCGACAACATGCGCACCGAACAACGAGAAGCTTTCTACGCTTGGTACTACACTCACGCCTCGGAAACCTTCGACTTTCAGGAAGAAATGTTAAAATATTGTCATTCCGACGTGGAAATTTTAAGGCGTTGCTGTGGAAAATTTCGAGAACTGTTTATTGAAAGAAACCTGTTCCATTGCCAAAGCGTGTTCCTTAATGTACTGACAACGATTCATGCCTGAAAACACCCTTTCTGTCATTAGTCCTCAAACGACCAATTTTGTCAACCGTCAATAGTCTGTCAAAGCCCTACGCTGGTTACATTACTTGTGCGACAAGGAAGACAAATGGATCCAACATGCTGGCAACGGAGAAGGCGAAAAGACCATCGGAAGGTATTCGGTGGACGGCTGGGACTTAGAAAACCCCAAGATCGTGTACGAGTTTAACGGGTGCTTATTTCACGGATGTCCCATCTGCTACCCTGAACGTAAGACGACAAATCAGTTTTTACAACAAACCATGGAAGACTTGTACCAGGCGACTTGTCAGTGAGGCTTAAAGTTATAAGAGCAAGGATACCAAGTGGTAGAAATGTGGAAACACGAGTACGATCAGCGATTGAAAACCGATCCCGAGTTTAAGCGTATCGTGGAAAGTTACAAGTTGGTGGACCCATTGAACCCACGGGACAGTTTGTACGGACAGACGAATGCCACCTGTTTGCTGTACCAAGCCGACGAAGAAAAAGGAGAAGAAATCAAATACTTGGACGTGTGTTCGATGTATCCATACGTGTGCAAATATTGTCACTTTTCCGCAGGGTACCCACAATTGCTAACGGAACACAGCGACCTGGACAACATTCGCCAGCACGAAGGATTGATCAAATGTAAAGCTTTGCCTCCCACGTACTTGTACCATCCCGTTTTATCTCACCATTGCCAAGGACAACAGATGTTTCCCTTGTGCCGTACTTGTGCCGAAATGTGCAACCAAGACCGACCTTGTCAGCACACCCAGGAGGAACGCTCCTTGACGGGAGCTTGGGTCAGCGTGGAATTGTTTAAAGCTCTGGACTTGGGATACCAACTGTAGAAGTGTACAAAATTTACTACTTTACCAAGACAGAAAAATACCATCAAGGCGACGAGACACAAAATGGCATTTTCGCAGACTACGTGAATGCCTTTTTGAAACCGAAACAAGATGTTAGTGGCTATCCTTCCTGGTGCCACACTCCCGAAGACCAAAGGTAATTCAAAGAGAAATACTGGGAGCAGGAAGGCATCACTTTAGATAACATCGAGATAAACGAAGGAAGGCGATCGTTTGCCAAAGTGGTGTTAAATTGCTTGTGGGGCAAAATGGCACAACGACCGTGTTTACCCAAGACGGAGTATTTGACAGAACCTTCTCGCAACTTCCAAATGATTCACGACAAAACCAAATACATGAAACACGTAGACGTCGTTCGTGAGGACTTGATCTTAGTCAATTACGAAGAAGAACTGGACCTTGTAGAAGCCGACGAATTTGGAAATGTCATCATTGCGGCTTACGTGACAGCCCATGCTCGCTTAAAACTGTACGAAGCTTTAGAACTGTTAGGAGATCGTGTGCTGTATTTTGACACGGACAGTTGCATCTACATTGATCGTCTGGGTCAACCCCACCCTGTCATCGAAGGAGACCGTTTAGGAGCCTGGACGGACGGGCATCCCGACGACAAGATTCTAAGTTTTCCAAGTGGTGGTCCCAAAAATTACGGCTACGAATACCGTGACCCTCAAGGAAAAGTGCACGCGGAGTGTAACGTGAAAGGATTGACTCTCAATTATCGCACCAGTGGACTGGTGAACTTTGGCGTCTTGAAAGAAACTTTGCAGTCTGAACAGGATGAAAATGTTAAAGTCACCACCCACGAACCGCACAAGATTGTACGTTTACCCGCACACCAAATTGTCAGTCGACCCTTGGAAAAATCTATCAAATCGTGTACCAGAAGCGAGTACGGCTTCCCAATCACTTCACTTTACCGTACGGTCACGCGAATATTGGTCAGCATATAAAAAGGGATAACGTCCAAGACCGATAGTTTATTGTCACTACCAACACCAATTGAGAAAGATGAATCCTTTCAAACAGCAAGTATTAAGGAAGAGCAAACTCGAGTGCGATGCTGTACCTTGCGATGGCAGGGATGCCGTACGCTGTGACCTCAGTGATTCAGTACCACCTCATGGAAACTTTTCTATACCTACCATGGAAAGTGATGCTGTGCGTGTCAAACCTGACGGATGCGAAAGTGATGCCACTCGTTATCGTAAACCTTTTCACTTTACTGGTTTTCATGGTGGATGGCATCATTATGAAACCATGCGGCTACCACCGTACGGATGTCATGCAAAACTGACCACACGCCTGCTTATTTCATCGTACCCTCATCGAAATGAACCTGTGAAAGACGAATATTCGTTCCTTGTGCGTTTGCCTGAATACTGCGACTTTGAAGGTCGAATCCAAACCTTCCAAGGAAAATGGCCAAAATATCTCGGAGTACCTACCCCAGAATAATTAGCTAGAGCCAGATTTATCTGCTTGGGCGAAGGGGATAAAGTCAAGTGCTTCAGTTGTGGTGTGTCACTTCACGAGTGGGAGAAGAAAGATTGCGCTTGCCTGGAATATGCTCGATGGTGTCCAGATTGTCACTACCTACCTTTAGTGGGACCTCGCCATTGAAGTGGCGTACCATGTCGTGTAAAAAACCAGCCACATGGCTAGGAGTCAAACGTTGGACAACACCTAGACAAGTATATAAACCCCACCTAAAAAATAATCTTTAAACATTACCAAACGAATTGCAAGAGAAGACCTACAAGAACATTTGGCTTGGACTTTCCAGAGCCATATCTCAGTGGGTGACTGTAGAACTTTTATGTCGAGAAATTCACAAGAGGAAATTGACAAAAGTAAAAAAACAATTCAGATTTCTCTGGATCAAGGGTGCATTCTTCCTAATATTCCGCTTAAGACCATTTACATTACAAGATTTTAATGACATTCTTTACCGTTTCCTGGTACGGTACTAAAATAAAATCGAGGCTGTTCGCAAAGTACACTTGTTACCTTACACCAAAGAGGGTACAAAAAACGGACTACCATGCCACGACCTTTATCATTCGTGATACAACAGATTCCGTGGAAGGAAATCAATGACACTATTCAAACGGTGGAGGATTACCAACACCTATTATGAGAACTGTGTCCATTGAATTGGGGTCGACGTGTAGTGTGTGTCTTAGTGACTTGCTTTCTGGGATTTCGTTTACCAGCCGATTCCTTGTGGACTCTTTACGAACAGTACATACCACCCAAAACATGAAAGTGGTCCCTTTAAATGTACACGAGAGACTCATTCTGCTCAAAGCTTTGCGCTTTCATCTTGATACTTCTCAGCCTCTACGGGAAAACACGATTCGTCATCCTTTATGCACTGAAGATGTGTACGATGATGTGTGTGTAGCTTGTGACTTACACCCTCACTGGAAAGATGTACGTGACTGGAAAAGTTGCTGTTTTGAGGCTTGGACAAAAGAAGTGGCACACTATGCAAAAGATTTGTAATCCTAACTTCAAACGTTCAATAAAAAAGTAGCTTTTAAACAAGTTTTAGTGACAGTCCCAGAAGAAGAATAAGAAGTCGTGACCGAGACAAACCACACTCTTCAGGACACGACCGTTATCGACATCCTCGAAAGGCCATTCCTTGAGGACTCTTGTCTGACTGTGCCAAGGAGTGTAGAGACTCTAAGAACATTACACACTGCCCCTACGATTTCACCTCTTGATCACCACAAATGTTGTACAGAGACTTGTTTATATTCCACTATGATCGTTTTGATGTGTCTTTTATTCATGTAGTTAACCATTTGGCTTTTATGTATTTTTGTCTTTCATGTTGTTCACAATTAAAGATGAAAATAAACGTGTCCTGAAAAAAGTGTTAAAACTCTTGTCTTGTCTGTCTTCGTGTCAAAAGTGACATTTATTACACTACTATGGCTACCTCTACTGTCTCTGCTACCTCTTCCTCCACTGTCAAAGTCATTGACGAACACGTAGATCGGACTAGTTGGTAGGCCTTGTATCTTCGCCATCCCTTTAACATGCTCATTGCCGGACCTATCGGTTCCGGCAAAACCGAATTTGTCAAACGTTTAATCGAACATAAACATCATTTGATCGATCGTCCACCTCAACGAATCGTGTGGTGTTACAAAGAGTGGCAATCGGTGTACAGCCTTCTGCGAGAAAGTCAAGGCGATTCCATCGTCTTTGTGGAAGATATTCTTGGCGAAGACGACGGAATCGTGTCTAACCCTAGTCAGACTCATTTGGTTATTTTTGACGACATGTTAGGAGAAGACGAAGACGAAATTAAACTCTGGTTTACGCGCAAAGGACATCATCCTAATGCCAGTGTCATATACATCACCCAAAATTTGTTTCAACAAAGTAAACCCCATCGCACCATCAGTCTCAATGCTCATTACGTAGTGTTGTTTATAAGCCCTAGAGATAAATCGCAAGTACAAGTCTTAGACAAACAGTTAGGAACGCCTTGGCTGACTCATGCGTACGACGATGCGACTCAAACCCTACACTCTTATTTACTCGTGGATTTAAAGCCCACCACTCCCGATTATTTGCGATTTCGTACCCATCTGTTTTACCACTGGTGCCAAGACGGAGGGCCTGTTGTGTACACATCCTCTTCGTCGACTTAACCACAATCACAATCACCCAAAAAGTCTATAAAAACCTCTGTCACTTTGGCTCTGTCTCATACATCGTCAACATGACGTCCCTTCAGTCTCATCTTCCCATCAAATTGATTCGTGCCTTGTACGGTATCAGTCGCGAAAAAAATCCACAAATACGTTCTCGTGTCTTAGAAGCTAGTCTCAAAAAACTTTTATGATGGTTTACGGTGACAGCACGTCAATTACTGCAAGGCATCATTCAGATTCCACATCAAACGAAACGTTGTTTTTTTTGTTGAGAGAAACAAAGTCGCCTTGACGCAGCTAGCAGATCCTCGCATTGACACTAAAAGCAAAAAGCAAATCATTTTGAAACCTGGAGGTAGCGGTTCTCTAGGAGGTGTGATCATTCGTTCCCTCTTAAAATGGGATCCTAATGCTCCCAAAGTCGTCCACAAGAAAAAAGCCACGCCCAAACGTACCCAGAAGGAAAAGAAAAAGAGCAACGGTGTCAAGACCAGGTCACAGCCTCAGAAAAAGAAAAAGAAAAGTCCACAGAAAGCAGCTTCTACCCGCAAGAGAGCGTCTCCAAAGACTTATCCTCCAGCGGTGACACCCTCGTCCTCTGTAACGGCAGTGGCCGCTTCTCACAAAGTACCTGCCCCCAAAATCAAAGTCCAAGAGAGAACTGGTGTGTTACAGAGTTTACTGGATTTGTCCAAGCAAGAACTGTCCCTATTTTGTCCGTTGCTAACTCCTCCACGACTTGTGTTGCCTGTCATCAAGTTGATACGACGTAAAGACAATCAGTGGCGACGCATTCCAGTATAAAAAAAACCAGAGGCAAACAATACGTATCAGTGTTTTTGTGCTGCTGAACGCCCAAAGATGTCCACTTCAAGAAGTGCACACCGTTACCATCGTGTTCCTTCTTCGGGCCAAAAAGGAAAAGGAAAACGAAAAAGACAGTCACGGCATCCTAAAAAGCGCTTAGCCACACAAATGTTACCCCGAAAAAGATATTCCTCTGCTACCCCCAAAAGGAAAGAAAAGGAAAGGAATGCCACCTCGTTAGCCAAACATTGGGACATGTTGTCCGTCCCGTCCAAAGCTCCTCCACTCATGCGAAAAAAACTCATTCAAACTACCTCCAAAGACGTCATCGATACCACGTGCGAATGTTGTCTGAATGTCTTGAAAGACACAATACCTTTGTCTAAACACCAGAAAGAATGCTTAGCCAAGCACCGACACGTTCTTCGCCAAATGGTCCAAAAGAAAATACCCACTGGTCAAAAGAAAAAGATGTTGGTGCAACGCGGAGGAATTTTACCCTTTATGTCCATGTTGTTGAAAGGAGTAATGGGAACAATATGAGGACCCTTGCTGAAAGGAGCATTGGGAAACATCCTGGGAGGATGAAGATGAAAAGGTCCAAGAAGATAAAAGGGATCTTTGGAGTCAAAAGATCTCAGACGTGATCCTTGAAATCCAGTGGAAGGACGAAAACTCGCCTTAGTGCCTTACAAACAATGGATGGAATGCCATCGTTGGCAACAACAACGAACCCCGCATTTACCTCCCAATCCTCATTTGACCGAATTGTCACAGTTACAACAAGAATTGCAATCTTTGATGGATCGCAGCGATTTGTCAGAAACGGAAAAATCTCAACGGTACGGTCAATTGTTGCAACGAATGCAACTCTTTCACCAGAAAGCTTTAGACGAAACAGCTCTACCCACTCTGAAAGATTTTAAGACTCTGATGAAAAGTCCATCACCACCACCACCAGCGGTCAACACAGACGCAACCCCACGGATGCCTGAGGAAGAAGAGGCACGAGAAGTCTTTCAAACACCGTAAGTAGCTCTCATCCCTAGTAAGATTGCAGTGTCCTTGTTGACCCCTTCCCCTACACCCCAACGAGAAGCACTTAAAGTTTGGGTTAAAAAGATGATGTCCACTCCTCCTTCGACAGAATTGAAAAAGAAAGAAGGGAAACCAGAAGTGAAAAAGGAAAAGAAGACCAAAGCCATCCCAGTACCACCACCACCACCACCTCCACTACCTTCAACTTCTACACCCGTGGCACATTGGACACGTAAAACCGTTTCTAAACCACCCCCTCGTCCCATTCAGAGTAGCATCAGTGAAGAGTGGATCACTTATTAAAAAATGGAGAAGGTGTTAGCCAGCATTTACTACGACCCAGTCCATCACGCAGGTTACGGAGGAGTTCAGAAATTGTATCGTGCTGCCAAAACTCGACTGAAAAGTATCCGTTCACCTCATGTGCAAAGATGGTTACAAGAACAAGCCACGTGCACCTTACACAAACCCATTCGACTAAAATTTTCCAGAACTCGCACCCGAGTGGAGATCATCGATCATCAATGGCAAGCTGATTTAGCCGATGTCTCTCATTTGGCCACCTACAATCGCGGCTACAAATATTTGTTTTCTGTTATCGACGTCGTTTCCAAATTAGCTTTTGTTGTGCCACTGACGTCCAAATCGAGCAGTGAGTTAGTGCGAGCCCTCAAACTGGTGTTGACACAAAACGGTCGTCACCCTATTCAATGGCAAACCGACAAAGACACCGAATTTCTGAACCAAGCTTTCCAAAAAGATTTGAAGAAACGTGACATTCATTTTTTCACCACCTAGAATCCCGAAACCAAAGCCAGCATCGTGGAACGTTTTCAACGTACATTGAAAGAACGCATGTGGAAATATCTTACGCATCAACACACTCTCAAGGACATTGACGTCTTGCCACACCTGGTCCAATCGTACAACCAATCTTACCATCGGAGCATTGGGCATGCCCCCCAGGAAGTGACTCCCGACAACGAACTGACCGTCTTCGAGCGTGTGTTTGGTACGTCCCCAACAGTGACTGTCCCCAAGAAAGCTGAAGTGTTGGCAGCAGGAGATTGGGTGCGCATTGGCAGAACCAAATGAACTTTCGACAAAGGTTACTTACCCAATTGGACCACCGAATTGTTTACTGTCACTGAACGGGTGCGTGGCCGTTATATAAATTGGAAGACATGAGCTGGGAAGTGTTAAAAGGAACGTTTTACTTGCCCGAGTTACAACGTGTGATCAACATAGAAGACGCCGTGTACGAGATAGAAAGCATTCTCGATCTAAGAACTCGTAAAGTGGGAAGAAAAACGTGTCAAAGAAAGGATATCCTCCCAGTTTTGACTCTTTGATCGACGCTTCGCACATCGTCGACTATAAAAAGAAGTGATCATCATGCCCTTCAACACAGCCTCAGCTACTACAGCGACCACTCCTTCCCCCAGTTATTCTGTGCAAGATCTACAAAAGCAACCCTTGTGGGTGTGGTGTGGAGAACTTGTACCTAAAACGCAAATCGTCTTTTTCTACCAAATCTTTGTGGTGTATTGTGTCATCGGTGCTGCCATTGCCAATTTGAGTTTGCAACAAGGAGACAAACAATTGTGGACCATTTTACTCAGCAGTTCCATCGGTTACCTTCTTCCCAATCCGTCCCTGAAATATTCCTCTAACGGGAACAACAACGGGAACCCTGCGTCACCAATCTAATCACAACAATCCTCTTTAAGACACTCTTCTGCCTTCCAGTGACCCCTCGGACACTAGAACTGTGGAATTTTGAACAACCAACTTACTTAACGTTACCCAGTGACAGTTCCATGGAGGTGTTTCCCAATAACACTTTGTGCTGTTTCTCGGCCAGATTACCTCAGGCATCCAATTGGATCGCGAAGCCCATTCGGAAGTGGCTTTAGTGGAAATGATTCACCCTACACAAATCAAAAACATCGTCGAAAATCAAAACACTTTTACGGTGGAAGTTCATGACAATCAAGTGCTACAAGGCATGGATGAACGCGCCACTATAGCTGACTTTATGAAAACACAAGACCCCAAAACTAATCGCTCCACTTATCTGTTGAAAATTCCTGCGGGCTATTAATTTAGTGGTCAACATTTGGTGAATGCCATTGCTGACAGGTTCAATTTCATGTTTGGCAAAGGCTTAGAGAAAGCCAGAAGAAGTGTCACGATCGAGTACCACAAAATAGCTCGTCGCCTACTCATCAGATTTTCAGAGGACAAAGTATTGGCCATTACATTTTGTCCTGAATTGTATGACATTTTGGGTGGAGACCCAAGATGATCAAGATTATTAACAAAATACCAGCAGTGACAGGTAACTTGTATTTTGCGAAATATTTTTGATTCCCTGTAGAAATGAACCAAGGACTGAATTTTATATTTGTGTACTCCGATGCGCTGAAGTACAACGTGGTGGGACACACCTCCGTACCGTTACTGCGTGTCATTCCTTTCAAAGTGGATTCTGCCACGGCTGCTGACGAGGAAGGTGGAAACACCTATCATGTTCACCGCGAATTTGTAGATCCTCACTATTTACCCGTCAGTAACTCGTATTTCGACACTGTCAACATTACTATAAAAGGAAATCTGTGACAAAATATTCCATTCACCAAAGGGAAAGTCACAGTGAAACTCCATTTCCGAAAAAAGATTACTCTAACCTTTTGTCAATCATGTAACCTGTGTACCAAGGAGTCGCTAGACAGCGACGACATGGTTTAGGAAGTATGCTCAAATCAGCCTTTCGTTCGATGGCTCCCGTATTGAAACCGATGGTGACACGGGGATTGTACGCCTTGAAATATGCCGCGTTGATGCACGGCAAGGAATTTCTCCAAAATGTCATCATTGACAAACAAAATCCTAAAGAAGCTTTCTTTAGAGCAGGCAAAAATGTCTTGCTTCAAACGGGTAAAGACATTTTGGGCCGGCGAGAAACTCCTATAAATGCCCTGGGCGATGTCAAGTCAGACATTGCTGATTCCCTGACGCCACAGCAAGGACAAGGCAGAAAAAGACGACGAAAACACCCCATTCAGAGGACTTCACGCCCCTAGAGCTAGAAAGACTAAGAAAAGAAAAACTGTCCGAGAGTTAGACGTTTTTGATTATTAAAAACATAAAATGATGCTCCGAGAGTCTTGTGCTTGTTCCAAGTCGGAACTGGATCTGTTTGCCATGCCACCCATCATGATGACGATGCAAGAATCCCAATGAGTCGAATTTCATCCCGTCTCCTCTTTGACGGATTCAGCCCCCACTGAGTTTGAAATCAAAGGACAACCCGAAGATTACATCGATCTGAATAGCAGTTACTTGTATCCGAAACTGAAAGTGATCAAAACTGACAACACCAATCCGGGAGCCGATGCCAGAATAACTCCCGTCAACAATTTCATGCATTCCTTGTTCAGCGAAGTGGATTTGTACTTGAATAACAAACTGGTCAGCAGTAGCATGGATACTTACCATTACCAAGCGTACCTAGAACATCTCTTGATGTATGGAAGAGGCCATACCTGTGGTATGGAAACCTTACACCGCAGGTGAAGACACGTTTAACGACACAGCCATGTCAACCGATGACAATCCTCACAATGTGGGCTTTAACAACCGTCGAAAGAAAATCCTACAAAGTCGTAGTTTAGAACTGATAGATCGCTTGCATTTGGATATGTGGTTGAAAGAAAAGTATTTGCTCAACGGAGTGGATATTCGCCTGAGACTCAATCGCAGCAGTGTCGCTTTCCATTTGATGGCTCATGCCAACGAGTACAAAACCATCATCCAAAAAGCCAGACTTTACGTGCGTCGCGTAGAAGAGTTACCTAAAGCGGGAAACGACATCAGTCACACATTGAGGAGATCGACTGTCAAGTATCCGATAAACGTTCACCATTGCTGCTGGACTCCTATCCAAGATCGAAGATCATATGTTCCAAGGACAACTACCCAAACGTTTAATCGTTGGCATCGTCAGTAATGCAGCCCTCAACGGAGTCCACGATCAAAATCCTTTCCAGTTTAAGCACTACAGAGTGTCCAAGATCGAAGTCAGTCGCGATGGCAAGACCTTGTGTACCAGACCCTTCGAACCTAACTTTGTCCAGAAGAATTACTTGAGATCGTACTTGTCCCTGTACGAAGCTACCGGACAACTAGCAACCAACACCAGTCACGGTATTTCGTACGAAGATTATGTAGGACGTTACACTTTGTGGGCTTTTGATTTCACTCCTTACCAAGGCTGCGACGAGGGGTATTTCCACCTTATAAAATCTGGTCAACTGCGTGTGGAACTTCAGTTTGCAGAAGCTCTCACCGAGACGATCAACGTCATCCTGTATGCCGAATTCGACAATACCATCGAAATCAACAGTTTGAGAGAAGTCATTCTAGACTATTAGAAAAAATGGAAGACACTTATCCCTCATTGAACGGTAGAGAATCATTTGAATTGGAATGGGAGGATAGTGTGAAAACAGAACCCCAAGACCAAGACAAAGAGGACGAGATAGTAGTCAAGTGCAGATGGCCAGAACAAGAACAACATTTAGTATCCTGTTTTGCTAAACACCTGGCGGATGAAATTACGGAATTGGCCAAGAGAGATTGTTATGGATGTCAAAACGATCATCCCAGTCAAATTCAACACGAATAATGTCTGGTAATGAGTCAAGAAGAAAACTTGGACGAGTACCTGGACGAAGCTTGGAGTCTCATCTCGGAAGAAGCAGTGTTGCATGAGTGGTATAAAGGCTTGCGTGATCATTCCTGCCCACCATTGTCTACTCAGGAGATTTATCGCATCGCTGGTCTCTTAGCCCAGAGTTGGGAGACAAGGCGAAGAAACGGCTACTTGACAGAGCGTTTCAAACAAAAAGTCAGAATTGAATTAATGACTCATCATTATCTGTCAAAACAAAAAAAAAAAAAAAAAAAAAAAAAAAAAAACAAAAAAATGGATACCTGGGAACTTTATTACCTTTTGAACAATAGTTCGTATACTGCTTTTTGGAATCCTGTCGTGTGCGCTAAAGATGAACTACCACATCGCAAACTTCAAGACCATCAAGCTTATGTCATCAACAAGGACTAAAGTCATCTCCCAGGAACTCACTGGGTTGCCGTCTACTTCCCTCATGAGGGTTGTGTGGAATATTTTGATTCGTATGGATTATCCCCTTTGGAAGACGATATCATTGACTTTATGAGAAGAAATGCCCAGACGACACAATACAAAATTTTGTGAAATTAAAAGGCACAGATTCCATGGTGTGTGGACAATATTATGTGTATTTTCTTCATCAACAGAGTCTTAGATATCCTTTAGAACATTTAGTGACTTATTTTGATCGTAACTCTTCTAGAAACGATGAGAAAGTAGATCGATGGTTTTGTGACCATTATAGTTATCTTTTGTCTTTAGTTATGAAACGTAGTGTACATCAATGGCCTCATGACTTCCATCAGTGGAAATCTCACATGATTTCATAACGTTGTCAACCTTGTCAAAAATAATTTGTTTATGTTATTGTTACTTGTTAGTTGTTTGTTTGAATAAAAAATGTTGTATTTTGAAAACAAAATGTGTCTGTCTTTTGTTTTCAAAACAACAAAAAAAGACTGTGAATATATGCTCTTTGACTTTCTCTCTATCCCTCACTATGACAATCACTATCATAACGTTCCAACTCAACAAAAACCAAGTAAGGATGTTTCCTATCGCGTCCTCGTTTGAACCATATAAAGCGGGTTGGTCTCTAGTTTGGCCATCCACTGTTGACTCGTCAACCTATGAAGATACCTTCCAAACCAGCCAAGCTGAACGAAGTTTACGTCAATTTACATCG
>JAECUM010019275.1:0-97160 GCA_016617855.1 Megalonaias nervosa | reverse complement strand
AAACATGGCTTGAGTAAAAAGAATCCATAAACATTCTGTGTTTAAGAAGAAGCTGTCACATAAAGATTAAATAGGACGCTGATGAAATATATGTGGAAGCATTTTACACCAAATAAAAAATAAACAATATCGTTGTTTGTTAGTAGACAAATACAATCATACCAAACATAGAAGTGTTGGGATGACGCCAGCTGAAGCTGCTGATGATCAAGAAGATCAATATGAAGTACCAGACAAATTATTCTTCTGCAGAAAATATAATGTAGGCGATCGTGTTAGATTTAGCAGAATTAAGAGAACTTTCTAGAAGGGTCATACGACAAACTGGACCAAAGAAAATTTTGTTGTGGCAGAAATATTAAAGACAATTCCTGTGACGTACAGTAATGTCATACTTTAGTGGTGAACCTGTTTCGTGATTATTTTATGAGCAGGAATTATCCGCAACATTTCTGTCCCTCTTCAATTAAACAATATATCGGCATTCAGCACTCTGCACACAAGATATATGCGTTCTACAAAAAAGTTATTTTTGACGTCTGCAGGAAGGCACTGAGAAATAATAATGTCCTATTCTTCTAATACTTTTTTTGGCTGGCTACAGGCTTACTCACAGTAGTCTTGTCTTGTATGCCTAGCACCAGAAATGTCTTTTGGAAGGCGTAATCAAACTTGAGAATTCCTGTCGCCGTGGCAATTTTAACATGATGAAACCTATCAAAGATATCTTTAAATCGGCCAATTCTTCACACGACAAGTTAAATCGCACCAGTGTATTTCCGATGTGATATTATCTGGTATTTCTGTGTCCTGGTATCTGAATGTGAGGAAGCGTTCCCTACCTAGTTGTATTCATCGTAGTCGCAAACAATCGCAGTTTCTCTTTTCATTCGAGTCGTACATTGTTATCAACGAAATTAAACATTATGAAAAATACTATTATTGATATCGTATACATTTAGAGAGGACAGAAATACTGTTCGGGCTAACGTATTACGCACAAATCTCGTGCGCTCAATACCTTCTGGCATCTTCCTATGCTGAAAACTGCTACCAGAATTGAACCATTATTATTTGGATTTTTTTGTTAGAATTTTGTGACGCAGGATGTTTCTGACATCCCCGTTCTCGTTAGCTTCATACATATTGTAGGTAGGATACTCTCTTCAAGCCATGATATTTAAGTATCATCATCTAACTGCAGAATCAATATATAGCAACCATTTGCCGCCATCTTGTCGGCCATCCAAGCCTTCAGTTTCATCTAAAGCCGTTATATAACTATCATCCTACTATTATTCTTATGGGCAAAAATCTATTAGGTAGTAGATGTACTGGCGGCTACTTGAGGCACTTCACGTTTTACCATGGTCTTCTGCAAGCGTTTTCCTATGACAAAATTTGCAGACACCTTTCCTTTTATCTGACGTGGGCTCATGGCGGCGTCATCATTCTCCTAAGGTCTCACTGGATAGTTTCGTATTTTGACACCTCCCTAATTTTTAAGGTAGAAGGCATGAACCTAATTATCATAAGCCTAGCATTTATAAATTCACACAGAAGCTAAATCTGTAATGTGATTTAGATTTACTTTGAGTTAGGCTTGAAAATGGGTTGGCTTGTTTGGTGACTGCCTGTCACAGTTAGACTAGCATTGGAGATCAAATGCGTAACTTGGGCTGCAAATGAATAGCCTACTTGGCTTACGTATTTATGTATGTCTGCTACAGAGGTAAATATCTAAAAATCGAGATGGTTGATGGGTGATGAAAAGTATGCTAATTTGTTATAGTACTAGTGAACTTTATTCATGCATAAGGCACATACTGATTCCTTTAGCTGCCTTGTCACAGGAAAATATTCAAAATAGCTCTTTGCTGTCAAAAATGAATGTAAAAAAGATGGCTTGGTGGCAGTGTTGGTCCAGTATAAAAGCCACCAGTTGTATAAGGAATTAACCTGATTGCTGCAGTCAAAATCTCACATGCATGCTTTCTACAAAGATCATTAGTTTGTTTTTATATGTATCTTCAGTGTAAAATTATTCTCATTTTTCTGCAATAGGTCATTGTCGGATGAAAATTCACCAGATAAACTGTCCAGTGAGACCTAAGAAAAGCAATTGGTATCTGCGCTCCAAGCGTATACGGCAAAAGCGCAGACAGACCACGGAGAAAAATGTAAGGTATTTCATAGCCACATTTCCTTATACTACAACGGGGGTAGGGGTGGCAGGATTCCAACACTTTTTAAAACAAAACTTTCCAGATCTTTTCCTGCGTGAAATTGATTTTTCAAGGATTGCTCATGATTCTTACTAAGGAAATAGAAACCATTTTCATTCCAGAATATGGCATTTTTAAAATAAAAAAACTATTTCTATTTTGAGACTGTGACCATATACCGAAACACGGGATGTGTCATTATCCACTATTATATCTATTGAAATTTACATAAATTTGCATGTAACTAATTTTAGTTTACAGAAAAAAATGCCAGTTTTACAGTGCTTAATTGCTTAAGTTGGAAAGAAGAAAGTCTATTAGGCAAGGGTTGTTTGAAATATGGACAAATATTCCTTCAACTTATATATCCTGTGATAAAAAAGGACTTTATATTTTTTTTAAATCCTCTTATGTCTAGCTGGTGCATCAACATCTACTTTTAAAGTAATCTATGGACTGTATATTTAACATGGTCGTTGTCAAGAATACCCATATCATGAGATTCTGCATTGAAAATGTCTCCTGTAGATGGTAGGTTTATAAGTACAGGGATGATTTTGCTACATCAATTGTGTCCGTCTGACAGCCCAAATTTTTTTAATTCTAGTTGAATGTTAGTAAATATTGCTTGCCAGAACTTTCCCCAGTCCATTCAGCTTGATATTGCCCATGCATGTAATCACAATAAATCAGGGTCCAAGCTGGTTTATACTATTTGAGCGAAATTACGTATCCCTAGCTAGAATAGGGAGAAGGTAGCGAAAATAGGGAGAAAGGGGTGTACAATTTTCTAAATAGTTACTTGAACCTACTGTTTTTGTTTTTTGTCTTGTTTTTGTGTTTGTTTTGTTTTGTTTTTTGTTTGGGTTTTTTGTCTTGTTTTTGTGTTTGTTTTTGTTGTTGTTGTTTTTTTTTTTTTTTTTTGTTTTTTGTGGTAGCATATTTTCATGTCAGTTGATTAAAATACTGATGAAACGTTATTGGCCGTTTAAAAAAAAAATAGTAACACTTCTTATTTTGTTTCACTGCTGAGGATAGTTGTGTAAAGTAATATGGCAGTCACGAAAATATGTTACAGACGAAAATCGGCAATCGTTTCCATATCAGACGGCCTCTTTTCATAATTCTATGCAACCAAATATTGGATACAGTGGTTATTTTTATTCGCAATACACCTGGGTATGTCCGATGGTTGACAATTTGCTTCGGACTGGATTACACAAATTCAATTTTTCACTTGTTTTTCATTTATCATTGGCTAGGAATTCCACGGGAAGCAATGTTTCTCAGGTATTTATAATCATCCAATTAGCAAATTGACTACAGAACATAAGCTTCCTTTTATATTTCTACCTTCCTCTATGAAAGGAAATTTCTAAAAAGTTGATTATTAAATGCACTGTATTGAAACATAAATTGGGGATGGGGTAATGTCATGAAATCAACACAAAGCGAAGTAAACTTCGCTATTTAGGCTGTTTAGGTTAAACGAATGACTTCAATGCGACTATTTCGCCTGATCATTCCTCAGCGTGGATCCTGTATTTGGAATCTCTAGCATATGTGCATTGTCGAATAGCTGACAAAAGTGAGCAGAGTTCTTCCGTTTTCGTAGCAACGAATACATATTGGTACTGACACATTTTGTGCCTTGAAATATTTAAATTCAACACATCGCCCGAGATTCGTTTGCAAAAATATGCCTGGATTCACGTGGTCTAGTTAGAAACGCTAAACAACTCTTTTCAGTTCTTTACTTCTAATGAACCAAATCATGGATTTTGTTAAATTGATATTCTATTACATGCCTTTTGCATTGCAAACATAATATTTTTTCTTTTACATTGTTCAGTATTCTAATTTGCTGACATGTCTTCTTGGTAAATATTCTGACATGTGTCTTATTGGTAAATATTCTGACCTGTCTGCTTGGTACATATTCTCACGCGTCTGCTTGGTAAATATTCTGATGTGTCTGCTTGGTAAATATTCTGACATATCAACTTGTTAAATATTCTGACATGTGTCACCTTAGTAAATATTCTGACATGTGTCTGCATGGTAAATATTCTGACCTGTCTGCTTGGTAAATATTTTGTTGTGTATGCTTGGCAAATATTCTGTCATGTGTCTGTTTTTTAAATATTTTGACATGTCTCAGTAAATATTCTGACATCTGTCTGCTTAGTAAATATTCTGATGTGTCTGCTTGGTAAATATTCTGACATGTGTCAGCTTAGTAAATATTCTGACATGTGTCTGCATGGTAAATATTCTGACCTGTCTGCTTGGTAAATATTCTGTTGTGTATGCTTGGCAAATATTCTGTCATGTGTCTGTGTTGTAAATATTTTGACATGTCTCAGTAAATATTCTAAAATGTGTCTGCTTGGTAAATATTCTGACATGTCTGCTTGGTAAATATTCTGATGTGCCTCCCAAGTAAATATTCTGACATGTCATCTTGGTAAATATTCTGACATGTCTGCTTGATGAATATTCTGGCGTCTCTCCTAAGTAAATATTCTGACAGGCACGTGTCTCCCAAGTAAATATTCTGACATGTCTGATTGGCAAATATTCTGACATCTCTGATTGGTAAATATTCTTACGTGTCTCATAAGTAAATATTCTGACATGTCAGCTTGGTAAATATTCTGATGTGTCTCCTAAGTAAATATTCTGACAGACACGTGTCTCCTAAGTAAATATTCTGACATGTCTCTGCTTGGTAAATATTCTGACATGTCAACTTAGTAAATATTCTGACGTGTCTCCTAAGGAAATATTCTGCCATGTATGCTTGGTAAATACTTTGACATCTCAGCTTGGTAAATATTCTGACATGTCAGCTTGGTAAATATTCTTACGTGTCCCCTAAGTAAATATTCTGACATGTGTCTGCTTGGTAAATATTCTGACATGTCAGCTTGGTAAATATTCCAACGTGTCTCCTAAGTAAATATTCTGACATGTGTCTGCTTGGTAAATACTTTAACATGTGTCTGCTTGGTAAATATTCTGACGTATCAGCTTGGTAAGGATTCTAACGTGTCAGTGGCACGGAATTGTATAAATTCCTCTATTTATTAAAAGCATGTACTCTGGTTTCGTTTTTTTGTGTACAACAATACCCGAGGGTGATTTTTGTATATTGTACAATATTTCGAAATAGTGAGTTCGGTTCATCCCTGCCGCACGTGCGACATGCTATCAGTGGGAAAAACTGATTTACATCTAGCACAGCTGCATTGTCTGTATATAAATGCCTCACCGTAAAGTGATATCATATTACGGAATGTCTTGTCAGTAAGCAGTCTAAGATCAGTCCATTTTTTTTGCCTCTACCGCCCTCCTCCTAGTAGAAAAAACAAGCTGACTGAATCTCTCTTTTTGGAGCAGTTTCCGAATCTCCTGGAGTATGGAAATTTGATAGGTGGCAACCTGATTATTCTTGGAGATTTCAACTTTCACTTTGACTGTCCTGGAAACCCATACACATCAAAACTCCTAGATTCCATTCACGTTTTCAACCTCAAACAGTCAGTTAGCCGACCCACCCATAAACATGGTCACATTTTAGACTGGATTCTTTATAGACCTGATGATAATATTCTACAGTCCTCCCTGGTGTCCCACAAACTTGCATCAGATCACCTCTGCATTATATGCAATCTTGACGTATCAGTCCCTAACCCTCCACCTTTATTTGCTACTAAGAGAAACCTCCGTATGATAAAAAGAACCCAACTAATGCATGACATCCAAGCAAACCTAACAACTAGTTTACCTCCTACAGCAGAACAACTCGATAACTGCCTACGTTCATTGCTTGACAAACATGCCCCAGCAACCAAGTGCAGAGTATCAATTTAAAAGTGTTCTTCGTGGTATAGCAGTGTTAGGGACCAGCTTCGCACTGCTAAAAGAGACCGCCGTAAAGCTGAGAGACTTTGGCTTTCTACCAGACTCACAATTCATAAGCAAATCTATGAAGCTGCTAAGAAGAATGTCACAAACATAGTCCATGAAGCAAAATCAGCCCACTACAGTACTAAGATCACGGAAAGTTCCAGCTGCAAAGAGCTATTCAAGATTGCTAACAAGCTAATGTCAAGGAACGAATATACACCACTTCCAACTACCTCCTCTCCATTCGACCTTCCGGACCTGTTTGCAGATTTCTTCCATGACAAAAAGTACAAACCATTAGAGATAAGCTTGACAACATAATTTCAATTGACTCATCGTCACCATACAGTTGCGATACAGAAATTTAAGCAGCAACCGTTAGCAGCATTTGAACCTGTCTCTATTGATTTAGTATGTACAATCGTGATGAGTGCACCAAAGTCATGTAAACTTGATCCAATTCCGACATCATTGCTGCTTTTGAGTGCTTAGATCCAATATTGCCTTCACTAACTGATGTTATTAATACCTCTCTCTCATCCGGGGAATTCCCATCATTTTTCAAAACTGCCATTGTAAAGCCTCTGCTGAAGAAACCTACACTCAACCATAACGATTTAAAGAACTACTGCCCTGTTCCTAATCTCCCATTCATGTCAAAGATCTTAGAAAAAGTTGTTCTATTCCAACTTGTATCTCATCTGAATTCCAACAGTCTTTTTAGCAATGTACAGTCTGCATATCGCCCTTGCCACAGTACTGAAACTACTCTTCTGAAAGTAGTTAATGACCTTCTCTCTGCTTTGGATAGCAGAAAGATTACAGTCTTCACTCTCCTTGACTTGTCTGCAGCATTTGACACAACAGACCATGATATATTACTTCACCGTCTCAGCATGTATTTGGCATTCATGATACAGCCTTACTATGGTTCAAGTCCTACTTGGTCAACAGGACACAAATTGTGTCCGAAAATGGAAAACACTCTAGCCCAGTTGATCTGTGTTGTGGTGTTCCAGAGGGGTGTGTTCTTGGACCTGTTCTCTTCCTTCTATACACTCAGCCACTCTCAAGTGTCATAGATCATCATTCAGTATCTCACCAATTGTATGCTGATGACACCCAAATATACAAATCTAGCCACCCAACTGAAGTTGAAGCTACCATCCGAAGTGTAGAGAGGTGCGTTTCCGATGTGAAATCATGGATGACATGTAACAAGCTGCAGATGAATGATTATAAAACTGAAGCCATCCTGATTACAACACAAAGACTTTCTCATTCACATCCTTTACCTCAGACAATAAATATCAGCAACACCAACATTAAATTCACACAGTCAGTACAAAACCTAGGTGTTACTCTCAACAGTACTCTCTCATTGCACCAACATGTCATGAACATATGCAAGGCTGCATATCTTGAGCTGAAACGCATCAGCTCCATTCGCAAGTATCTTTCAGTTGATGCCACTAAAACAATTGTGTGTTCCTTAGTACTTTCAAGACTGGACTATTGTAACTCAATTCTGTCTGGTTCGTCTCAATATCTACTCCAGAACTTCAAAAAGTTCAAAACACAGCTTCTCGGATCATCCTTAGAGTACCACGATCAGAGCACACCTCCCCCCTGCTCTGTACCCTACACTGGCTATCCATTCAATCCAGAATTAAACACAAAATTTGTTCTCTGTGCTACGTTTCACTGACGGGCTTCAGTCCAATTTACCTATCCGACCTCACCCATGTGTATACACCAGCAAGATACTTACACTCCTCTTCTGACACGCGTATTCTCATTATTCCCACTATGAAAATGAAATCATATGGACAACGTTCTTTTGCATACTAGGGCCCAGCAACGTGGAATGAATTGCCCACTAAACTCAGACACAAAAACACAGTGATCTCATTCAAGAGTGCTCTTAAAACTCACCTATTTCAACTGCAAGAACAGACTTGAAGACCTAGTAATGTTTCCTTACCTTAAATATTTACAGCATGTTTTCTGTTTTCTAATTTCGTGGCGTTTGTTGTTTTTTTTTAAATCATATCATTATATATGTTTTTTAAGTGTTGTCAAATGTTGTAAAGCGCTTAGAGCTTCTAAAGATTAGGCGCTATACAAAGTCCTCATTATTATTATTATTATTATATATTATAGCAAAAGGCATTATGGTCCAGTGAGCTATTGGTGCCGAGCTAATATTAAACCATACATTATAGCAAAAGGCATTATGGTCCAGTAAGCTAAAAATTAAACCATACATTATAGCCAAAGGCCTTATGGTCTGGTGAGCTAATATTAAACCATACATTTTAGTAAAAGATAACATCAAAGGCAAGAATATTGTTACATGATGCAAGAAATTCCTAAACAAAATCCTACAACTATCAGTTTTTCATAAATGAGACATGGGTGATATGTATAAGCTGATCACTGAAACGTCACTGAAACACTATTTTACATAAGGCATTAAAAAGAATGTCCCCAATTAACAAATGATATATAACATAAAACAAGTATCATTGTAGATTTAATTTAATAGTATGAAATAAGAAAATAATCTACAAAGGTTGTCTATGGTCCAATATTAAAAATCTTGATTCATCTAGGTTTGGAATTTCTTTCCCTCTGCATTGACAAAAAATTTATTTTCAGGACAAAACTTGTCATATGGTACCAATTAAAAGCTAAGGGTCTTGCAAACCTGGTGCCACCAAAACTGAAAAATTGTATAAATTAAACTTGCTAAATTTTTCCATCATAAATATCCCAAAATTTAAAACTGCAAATTTCCTCCATGTATGGTATTCACTGTACACAGAGAGAAGCTAAGCTGTCACAATGCAAGGTTCGGGTAAAAAATTTACAGGATTCCTCATGATTTGTGAAAACAGCTGACAAATAGAGAATTCTGTATAGTTAATACAAACTAACAACTGGTGAGAGAGAGAGAAGCAAGTTTGTTTCATATTCATGATTATGTCATTTATAAACTTAAGTTTTAAAATAATGTTAGAAGATCAAGTAACTTCTAAACATTTCACATTCAGATTGATGATCTAAGAAAGACTTGTTTCTATTTATTTCCAGTTTCAAGAAAAAAACCATGACAATCTCTACATTTCTGTTTCCTCCTTTTCAATTAGCAAGCAAACCAAATTCACAATTACAAGTGATGCTAAGATAATTAATTGGTAATACAAATCAAAATCACGATATTTAATTTTTGTTCATAAAACAAGGTCTGCAGTATCAACATGTAACCAATGAAATAAAGCAACAGAACTAAACTACAATGCCATGGCAACAAAGGTGCCAATATCAATCAAAGTTGTTGACTGTAAGCGTTCGTATATTAATGTTTGTCTATCCAATGATAAAAAGGAAAACAAAATCTTGTGGACAAAATCAGAACTATCATCTCATTACTTTATCATATCTGACACTGAATAATCTGGATTCCATTTGTTGACAATCTTAACATTTAGTCCCTTTCATGACAGACAATGGTTACCAATACCAACCCATCAACCATTTCCAGCAAATATTTATTGTCTTTTTGGTCCAACACAACTGTAGAGTTATCCTAACTGGTTAAATAATTACATCTATTCTAAACAAGTTTCATTCTGATTTTTACAGTGTCTGGCAATGTGATTTTTAGCATATCATTTTAGAGTAGGTAAACAACTTATCTCTCGGGGAAAAAATATGACATCACATTATAATTTTCAAGAGTAAATTTCTATAAATACTGAATTATGCATGGTTTTGGGATATTTTATTCTGGGATTAAAGGTCATTCACTGCAGGATATGAACCCTATTTTAATGCTTCCATCCACCCACCCATGACACTGCAGTCATTTACAATAATATTGTTACGATTTGTCAGAAAATTTATTATCGGCTATTTTCTTTTAAAAATGTCCAGAGATGTCACATTTGTGTTAATCCTTCCTTTCAATAAGATCCTACATGAGAATGCAAATCGAAACTCATCTAGGAATGCAAGTCTTTAACTTCATTTGCTGACCATTATCTTTGCTTCATATTTTGCGTGACATTCTTAATTCTGTAACCGAAGCTTTTAGTTCCATATTTTGCAACCTGACATTCCACACTTCTACACTGACTTTCCTCAAATCAAGTGGAAACATTACAGTACTATATATTTATGTCTGAAGAATCCTCATCCTGTTGTTACTGACTGTCCAGCAGAGCTTTGTACTCTTTAAACATCTGCAAAATATACAAAAAATATGATTACTCTTTTTAATACATAACTTCTACGTTAGGGCTGTTCCATTAGAAGAGGAATTAGCAACCTTTTAGAACAGCTGTGCGAGGTCTACTCAATTGTAAAGTGCTGTGTGCCAAGTCCTATTCATCCCTTTAATTTAATAATTGCTTTTAATACCTACAACACAAAACTACAACTCATACCACATGCCTTTCCAGAGAATCTGACACATATGCCATACGTTACAGACACCTGCAGCACAACAAACCTGGGACACAGAGAAGGCACTTTTATTGTGAAGTAGTCACAGAGATGCAATTAAGAATTTGTAACATGTTACTCTTTGAATAATCAGAGTACCCTGGCATATACTTTTAAAAAAATTAACAGAATTTTTAAAAACCATTCCTTGGTACTGTTTGTTTAAATGGAACAGCCCTGGGTACCATTTATGTTTAAATGGAACAGCCCTGGGTACCATTATGCTTAAAATGGAACAGCCCTGGGTACCATTTATGTTTACATGGAACAACCCTTAACATTCTTCCAATGCAGACTTAAAGCAAGAAATACGTATATATTTGATCTAAAAAATATGAATTGTTTGAGATTACAATGATAATGACCAAGAAGACAACACTTCAACACTAACTAGGAGAATTTATTAACCACAAGTGGATATGTGTATGCACTTGGATAAAGATGTATCCCATTCAGAACAATTTTTTTTATAGCTTTGTAGTGAAAAAAAATACATTTTGACTAACAGATATAGATATATGGGCAGGATGGAACAGTGAATGCAAGAATTCAGGCATCAAGAGAAAGCTATCAAAATATGCTGGATAATAGCTACCATATAAACTTGCTTATTTAAGAAGAGTAAACTGCAAACAACAAAGATCCTGATCATCTTGCATAATTTACCTGCAGATCAGGGTCTATGTTGTTTGTTCCACTAGTTATTCCTAACAAACTGCACAGACCCATATGAGGGTATGTCATTTGTTCTACTGATTACTTCTCACAAACAGCTGGACTCGTCCTATAAGTGAGTATATATGGTAATACTGGCATTTTTCTGTGATATTTTCATTCTTGTGGCAATGTTGTTTAATAAACAAGACGTATTAGTCAAACAGGTTACCATTATTATTACCTATTTATGAAGTAAAAACAAAGATGCTAAGATCAGTGCTGCAGAGTATTATGACTATCTACATTTAGTCAACCCTTATACAGGAGTATGTAATTTTTGCTAATATATGTGGCACAAAAGCGTAATCTGAACATAAAAAGTGTAATCTATACATTACAAGTACTAATATTAGTACCCCTACTTTGTTAAGGATAAGACATCATAGTAAATATTTTACATGACATAATTACAGTACATTGTATGGAAAATGTACATTTAATTTTACTAAAAAAACCTGGCTCTGCAGCAGGTTAAAATACCTGGCTAAAATGGGCAAAATCCATGTGGATTAGAAACAGAATACAAACAAAACATACTGAAAAATTACGTAAACACTTGCTCTAACTTGTTAACATGTCTAAATTTTGCTGAATGATCATGAAGTCCACAAATTCTGCAATTAATTCAATCCATGTACTGTATTGCATCATATTCTTCTTGACAACATTGTAAAGCAGTGTCAATTTGTCCTTTTTTCTCATCACACTTGTTTTTAAGTTTAAAAATACCCATTGCTCAAAGAATTTTCATCCACAAATCGAATCATAAAAGCCCATTTCTCTTTATATCTGGCACATTTCTTTAAAAGTAGCCCCGTCCACTAACTACATGAAACTTGATTATCAATATAATGAATCTGTGAGGCAAAGTTTCAAATCAAAGAAACCCATCTATTTTATTGGAAATGGGTCGTATACAGTTGGCATAAATATAAAATTAGGAAAGTATAATACAGTGGTCCCCCTCTTACACTGCCACCCCTTCTGCACCAGGAAAGTGGCCTTATAAGACAGGTGGCCTTTCCAGAGGGAGACTAAATTTTTCGTGAGAAGTTTATGTAATGTACGTAGTAAGAAACCTACATACTTCAAAGCATTTAATATCTTCATTTAATATCTTCGTTCAAAGCAACAGTAATTATTAAAAGGTTCTTCTTGTCATAAGAATAAACTTATTTCAACTGAATATACCTTAACAGTTCTTATTCTTGATGTAAGCATGAAATACGAGCAGGTATTGTTGTCATGCACATGGCAAAACCATTCAAAAACATCATTTAAATCTTGGTACATACATAAAGCTTTTTCCATTTCATCCATTTTCCCACTGCTGCTGAATAATCTCCTTATTGATTACGACATTGTTCATTCGAGTCTTTTCAACATAAAACTGTTTTACTCGAGTCTTTTCTACATAAAATTGTTCGGCAAGTCCCCCCTCCCCACTCCACCTGATGTCATTGACTAGAATAACCAACTTTCTTCTAAATTAATACATCTCCATTTATGTGATGACATATTAATGTTTGGTAATGATTTATTCGGATGCTGCTAACTGTATGCAATTTAATTATGCAGATGAAACTTTGTAGAGTGGACAAAATGCCTTTTCATAAAAGAAGCGATAAATGTATTGTAACGTAATTTTTCAGTCTTTGTCTGGTACCCTATTTTGTTCAAGGTTAATTTCTCTGTCTATGTTAATCTACAAAATCTATTTTTAGCCTACGCTGACCATGTTATGATCTTGACAATTACATCCAATTGTAATCATCAAAGAGAAGAACTCGACAGATGTGTGAAGCCCAAAACTCTATCATAATACTGCTGAGCCCATTTCCTGTAAATGTTGGCTTTTATAGATAATGATATAATATTAATGTTTATTAAAATAATTTTCTCTTTAATTTTAACAAAACCTTTATTTGCCATAATTTTGTCCCCTGGTTCTAACAAATCTATAAGCTGGTGCCTAGCTTAGCCTTGTTTTGGATTCGTTGACCCAGGGTCACATGAATACATGAATACATTCTGAGAATGGTCTATATCCCTTCTCATTTCACCCAGAAGATTGGATTACTATACTCTAGATTTGCAAGTGGTCATCAGAAACAATTAAGTTTTTTTTTCAATGGTTTCTGTTATTTCTTTTTATATGATAAAATATACACTTTATAACATTTATATGATACAGCTAAAAACTAGTTAGATTGACTGGCTGCTATTTTTTTGTGCATCTGTAATAAAATGAACTGGCATTGTACTGGTGGCAAATTAGCATGCTGTTGGGGTAATATTGGAAACTCTATATGTCTGCAGTACAAACAAAATACTGTAAATTCAAATATTCTTACATCTTTATGGTACGATTCCCATCCAGAAATGTATTTATTAATATGTGCAGTGTTGAGTTTTTTCAATATGGTGTCCATTAAACTACACCTGTATCTACATCTTTTTTTACTTTCATAATTTAAAAATATTAAATTTAATATTACTCACTGCATAAATGTGGTGTTTACCAACAAGTATATTGCTTCAATTGTTGTGGAACAACCAATATTGGTATCATATTTTACGTTTGCTGTGTAACCAGTGTGTTTGATGCAATCCAAATTTTGATCTAATTTTAGTTTTCTTTTTTCATAAGCGAGACCTAATTACCAAATGATTAGACAATCATTTTAACAAGATTTCACAAACTGTATGATCAAAACTTACAGAGCTGTTGGTGAGAAATTCGGAATTACCATACTCTGGATATTATGAATAGGATCATTCTGAACTACCATTTTTATAAATATGAATGGACATCAAGCATTATGGATTTCTAATAATTATCTTATCTGAATAGGGACAAAATGTAAATTATCAAATTTTTTGTACAAATTAACTAAATAATGTATTTAATTTGCACTGGTTTCTGTATGTATTTTTTCCTATCAATCTATCTATCCTTACAGTTTGGCTTGTGTATTTCCAAAGTGCAACTCTGATACACTGATGGCCAAGTCACCTCTTAGACTTGATACTGCAAGTTACAGGAGGGTCAAACAGAAAAAAAAAACTTCTTCTGCACTCCTTTAAAAAGGATGGCTGAGGTGGAGTAAATGTGACTTGTAACTAAACATGCTTATAACCATGTATATATAGTGGTAAGTTTGTGCTTGGGTTTCAGTGACTAGAATTAATATTTACCTGATTATAACGCGTATCAAACTTTTCACAACACAGACCCAAATCTTCTTGCTCCAATAATTATTGGTTATTGTATTTGTAATGTCCCATATCTTGGATGGACAAGTTATTTTGGCATATGGCTGATGAGTCCACCTGAGATATCCAATGATAGATAAACAAAAATTTGTTTATTGTATATTCTAATGCATAATTAGCATTAGTTACTACATCTCTGCAAGAAAAACAAATGCCACTATTCAAATAAATATGCTCTTTTTTATTCTTTACTCAATTTGTTTAATTCCTGATGCACATAAATATTTTGTATCAGCTGGATGATGTCATAATGTAATAAACTGGAGGATACCATAATGTCATGACAACTGCCATGACAACACAAACCATACGATGATGGAATGCCTATGCAAAGTCTTTAGGACAAAATCAGAGTACAATACATACTCACTTATAAGACGAGTCCAACTGCAAACTGCACAGACCCAGATAATGTGCTGGCAGGTCTGGGTCTCTGCAGTTCATTAGGAGTAATCAGTAGAACAAACAACACAGACCCTAATCTACAGACATATTATGATAGAGTAGATCAGGATCTTTGTTGTTTTGACTTAACATATAATATATAATAATAAGTGGAATGATCTGGTTATATACTGATCTGTAGCTGTATAATAGAAAACTCCATGCTATATGTATATGTGTACAAAAGTAAATTAGGTAGAAATTTACCTGAATTACCCAGGGGCGATTACTCAGGCATTCATCCAAGATTTCTTCAACATCTGTTTTACCTGTTGCTTCCTTTACACTCTTTACCTGTCAAATTAAAGATGTGTACAGAATCGAATTACATAAAAAGAAATTTTTAATGACATTCATTTCCTATATATTAATGTATCAAAAACCTTATTCTTATTCTCTCAAAGACATTATAAGCAGGTAATTTATCTTTCCCTATCACCAAAGAACTCTTTTTTCAACTCATGTTTCAACTGGATTATCAAATTAACCAAATTGTCGGGGTGCCCACACAAATCTGATTTTATCTCCTGATGACTTCTCCATGAAAATTCATGATATTCCATGACCAAGGTTTTTAATGTTTATGATGAAAATGCTGAAACGTTGTATCTATACACAGGAAATGATGATAATATGTATCAACTTGATAGGAAAGATAACCACATAATCAGATTTTTTTTTCAAGATGGCCTTGTCTTTCCTTAATGTGATTCACCCATTTTAACACTACAGACTGACAAGAATGTAAAGCAACTTGTCAATCTGTGGCCCTTTTCAATGACTTTTCCATTACTTTTCCATTGTCATAATATTTTTTGGATTTTTCAAGGATTTTCCATGACCATGAGAACCCTGTAGAGTTCTCCTTTTGATTTTTCATGGAAGCCATAAAGTTACCCACATTATAAGTAAGGTCGCTTTATAATGAAGGTTTTGTTCTGGTTTTGGTTTTGTGGGGTTTTGTGCCATTTTTCAGAACATGAGAGGGATGTTCCAAGAATGCTGTGTCATAGTAATGTACAAACCATAGGATATTTAATCATACAAAACCACATTACAAATGATTTTGAACAGTTAAGAACTAAAGCCAAGCAAACGAGGTATTTATGCTTGAAAACATGAATCCCATGAATATAGTAGCAAATCTGCAACAACAAACAATAATATGTCTTGTATGTATGGAGTACTGGTGTTGAACCAATGGATGTTGAGCATCTGGTATGTAATGTGGGTGGATGCAATGAATGTTGCACAAAGATATGACAGCTGGCCAGGACAGGGCCTGAACTTGGTTTTCAGTCTAAGCGAACAACTGAACCATCATTACCCCAATATACTGTATATACTCACAGATAAGTCTGGTCAAATTGCCAACAACACAGACCCTGATCTGACATCACATAATGCACTAGCAGATCAGAGTCTCTGTTGCTTGTTCTACTAACAACTCCTAAGAAACTGCAAAAACCCAGATCTGCAAGCACATTAAGTCATGATAGACCTGGGTCAGTGCAGTATGATCTAACTAATGTGCCAGTATATACAATACTTCTCATTTGGATGCATCAACATACACAGCTCATCAGTGCAGGGTCAAAAGAAAAATACTGGGTGGCCTAGAAGTATTATTGTTAAAAATAAATAGGATATAATAAGCAAAAGTGACTCAGTGGTTAGCGAGCTGCACTCATGACTGGAAGGGTGAGGGTTCAAATCCTACCATCAGACCAGTCCAGGTCAGCTACCATGGTGTGTCACAGGACAAGGCAATTTACTAACATTATCATGATATGAAATAAATGAGTTGTGTTGCTATGCAGTAAAACACCAAACCAAACAAACAAAAGGTTGAAAAAACAAATATCACCCAAGCATGAAAATGAGGTCACAAAATCCCGCTTTTGGTATAGTAAAGTCAATCTCTTCGAGATTCATTCACATGTCAATTTTCATGAATGCGGGTGAAACAGGGTCCAATATAGTATTTAACGAAACAATAACTGAAAATAAAAGGCTACACAAGTATAAAAATTAAGCCAGATTTATAAAAAAAAAATTTAGTTATTCTCTTTGAGTTTCAACCATTATCAATTCTGATGTGTAGGTGAAATAGGGTCCAAGATAATGATGGTGTAATGAATAAATAACTGAAAACACATCAGTTACTCACGAAATGAATATCAGGCCAGTGAGCATCTTCTGGCTGATTTACTCTCCTGTAGATACATGATTTTTCAGGAGTGTAGGTGAAATAGTGTTGAGAATATTTAGGGCATAATGAACAGTTGAAAATGCAAATATCACTCACATGTGAAAAGTAGGTCACAGTGGTCTGTTAAGTATGGCCGAGTTATATTTCTTAAAATGCATTCCGATACCAAGTTTCATTTAGAATATATATATATATATATATATATATATATATATATATATATATATATATATATATATATATATCTAGAATATATGTATAGTATGTACGCTGTATCAATGATATACCACGAGATGTATAAATTTTTCATTAAAAGGAAACGAAGCTTGCTGAGTTTCCTTTTAATGAAAAATTTATACAACGAGTGGTATATCATTGATACAGCGTACATACTGTACATATATTTTATTTATATCACATACAAATACATATATTTGCCCTTTGAACGGAGTTCAGATTTACTACAAGCAGCTGTGTATTGACCTAGTGAATGAACTCCTCATATCCCCGAGTGGGTCCGCTACAAAATGTAGTTCTATGCATTTAGTGGCTATTTACAATCACCTCTGCATATTGATAATTTGATTGTTTTCTTTTCTTGGTTTCTATTTTTCTCCACATTGATTATATCAATATAATACACACTTATGATTTAAACATGAAAGATGGTTTTAATGATAAAAGTACAGTAGAGCACTATTTACAATGGGATAGCTACGTCATTCACATGAACGCCATTCACATACCGGCGCATGGAAATTAATGTGGAATAGAGACTAAGCCAACTGATGAACCAACAAGAGGTAATTAAAATATTTTAATATATTTACAGTCGATCTAAGTCATTATTCTGCTTTAGCAACAGTACAACTGACCATAACCCTCCCTCTCTCTCTCTCTCTCTCATCCTTTGGTCGGTTTGACTTAACTTTTACCATCATTCGTAAGTCCAGAGATATCGTGGGATGACACAAAATAAAATCTTCTACGTTCATCAATTCATAGATTTTAGCCCGTATCTTGCTACTATGGTCAAGAGAGAGAGAGAGAGAGAGAGGGAGAGAGAGAGGCCTTTGGACATTTTCATATTTAAATAATAATAATCAATTTTTTAGAACATTATGGTATGTTTAAGAAAAAACAAACAAAAAACATAACATTAAATATATCACAGTATCATAAAATTAAATATATCACAGTATATGTACCACGTAACCGAGGAATTTACTGGTTTGCAACATTGTATCATTGATAAACACTGTAGATAAATCCAGGGAAAGTGCACACGTATGGTTAGGACGAACCATATTTTTGTAGGTTACTTGGTGTAATTTCTATTTCAAGGTTTTAATCCAGCCCAAATTCCTTTTCTCTCTCATTCCACATTTCTGCGCAGTTTGTCCGTTATGCATGATAGGGGAGGGGAGAACAGAAAGCAGAAAGGATTGTGATGAAAATGTGTACCATATTAAATTAATTTAGAAAACGGGGATTATTAATACTTTTCATTGTTATTTTCATACATCACTAGTGGCTAATGTGAGGAAATTGATCATTGATCTAGAATCAACTGTAGATGCTCGCGAGAATGTTTATGTATGCGTATTATTGCGCCATGGGCGGATCACAATTTGATATACCAATAGTATTGGTATATCAAATTGCTTTACTCCAACACTTTAAATGCATGTTATTTTTTAATGTATATGGTATATATATATATATATATATATATATATATATATATATATATATATATATATATATATATATATATCTATGTATGTGTCTATGTGTATATATATATATACTAATTACTTAATAATATAAAGATGAACAAATGCAGTGGAAACAATAACCATTCTGATATTATAAGAAGGTCAGCTGTATGTTAAAGACAAAGAAACCTCTCTACTTTGCTGCTGTACTGCACTGCTAATAAGCAAACTGAACTCTGCAACAAATTCAAGCTCTTCAATCAAGTAATCAAATCAACTAAAATTTACCTACTTACTAAAATTTACTAAATTGTATTTGCATGGAATTAACATATTAATACCAGTATAATCCACATTCCACTGCTCACCACATAGCTACAGATTTATCAATGTATGAATCTGCCCCATTTGCTTCAAAAAGTATCAGTAGGATAAATAATGTGGACACTGATGAGCCAACACTTCAAGTGATAGCAAATCAAAGACTAAGCTGTGTAGAGTTAGGACATGTCACAGCAGATCTGAGATAAAGATGTTCATAGTTAGGCACATGTGACAGGAGATCTCATTTGGAGTATTAACATTACTTTCTGATGCGAGTCCAAAAAAAACTTCATCTCTGAAAAAGACTCAAAAGGTCATCATATTGATACTTCCTCCACTGGTAAGCTTTTGCAACTAAACATTTGGCTAGATATATGAGCAAAAGCCTTTAATAGGTGTTGAAAATAACACACAACAATGAAGTAAATTCTTTTAATTTTGAATGTCATTCCTGCAAAATCGTAATTAAAACCTGAAACTATTGCTTATATTGCAATCAGTTGTCATATCGTTTAGTCATGTTAATGTCATGTAGGATGATTTAACATTAACCATGGGCTTATTGTTAATTTGGGTTTAATGCTGATCTTCAGTGCATGATAGGCTATATATGGTGGCCAGTATAACTCGTTGTTGTTGTTGTTGTCATAGGGTTTAACACCATTTTTCAGCACAAGATAGGCTATACATGGCGGTCAGTATAAATGGTTGAGGTTTTTATTATTGTTTTTATATTTATTTTGCATGTGAACATTTTGAGATATCTTCAACATGAAGAAAAGCTTATCAGTTGCTTTGAATTCAGTGTAACGCCTGTACTATAGTGTAAAGTTCTTAAAAAATACTGTGCTAAGCTTCACCTATATCCTTGCTTCCTTAAATATTGTATATACTCACTTATAAGACAATGCAAAACTGCAAACAACAAAGATCCTGATCTGCTGTAGCATTTAATGACTTTGCATCACTTCTTTTGCAATTAATGTAAGTTTACTGTGTTTTGCCTGTTAAGACAGAGCACCTGTCTTAAGAGCCCTCATTTTGCTGGCAACAAGAGTGGTCTCACAAGACAAGTTTTACATAAAGCACATTATGTGATGGCAGATCAGGGTCTTTGCAGTTGGACTCATCTTATAAGCAAGTAACTTTGCTTTTTCATTATTTTTTTTTAAAACCAAATCTCATTCTTCCAGATCAGATTTTAGCCATTGCTGTTTTATTTACTTTATTTCACATATGCACTCAAGATTTACCATTTTAAGTGATCCGACAAAGAGGTGAAATCTGTATGAAAATACAAATGTTTATAAAGATTATTTATAAATAAATTAGGCACATAACAAGCCAGTTAATTGGTTAAGCCCTGAAACTGATGTGGGTAAAGAGGGAAGTTTGACCAAAGGCAATGCCAGTACCCCTTTGTTCTACAACACTAATCCGTTGATGGGCTTTTGCTACATAATATTAGCATGATTACTATAGCTGAGTAAATGTGTACTTATTTAAAGGTCACTTACATCAAAGCAAAATTTCATGGCCCAACTTTTGTTATGTCAAAAAAAAAAAAAATAGTTTTGAAAATGATTAAAGATGTCCTAAGATTATAGTGTCCCAAAGTCGACTGCATCAAACTACAACTGCCTTATTATTGCAATCATATTCAAAGGATTATTTCTGACAATTTGTTATCATATTATTTTGACATTACTAAAGCTTAGTGCATGGGCACCAATGATTAAAACCAAGAGATTTACTTCATTCAGTGCAAGTTAAAATCTTTAATGTACTTGTGGTGATGCCATGAAGCAAACCAGGTCAACTATAAATGCAAGTGATGTACCAAAAATTTATTTTCAGCTTTAATACTGGCTCCACATTTTAATGAGTCAGGTATTTAAATTTTCAAGTCAGAAAATAGAGGTGACTTTGGACAACTTTTGACAATTTTAATGCAATCATGCATAAACAGACAATAGTAAACTAAAGCAAAAATGTGCGAGGTGAAAAAAATTGCTTTAATTTTGTCTCCCAACTTTTATAGGTTATAAAAAAAATTAGTTCTGTAAATAGTAAAGGGCATCCCAAGACTAAGAGTGTCCTAAGACTTACCATCATTACAGAAGGCACATTTTATGCACTGGTCAATATTTTAATGCTCACCTTAAACTGACACTTTTCATACAAGCTGTGGCGGAAGTGGCACCTCTGATGGTATCTACCAACATGCAATGCAGGTGTCTTCCCAAGGTTGAATTCCTGAAATTTAATAATAAAAATTATAAAATACATGAACTTAGACATATTATGGAAAGACTTGCTGAATTTTAAAAAAAGGCAAACCTCTATCTTCCTGATGACAATTCATCTCAAGCCAAGTTTATGAATCAGAATGTATTAGAAGCATTATATTTTGTGCTAGGTCGTGAATTATTGGATTTTCTAAGTAAAATAAAAGTGGTAATTCACTGGAGAAATAATTTCACTGTCACACTGATAATAAGATAAGCATGAAATTCGAAGTTATTCTTGGATGCTTTGTGACCGTGTCGTAAAATGGCTGCCTTGCATTAAAGCCAACTCCAGTTCAAAATCCAACAAGGCCTGAATAACTTTTTTCTTAATGTGCTACTTTACTCTGAATTGGGAAGGAGAATTATGAAACTATTTACATTTTTTCTGTGAATAATCACAAAACACAGCAGAGCATAACAGTTATCCACAGACACCATGTGGGATTCAGTAAGAAATTATTCGGAGATGCTGCAAGAAATTTTCTTACGCAAAGGTCTTCTACTCAAACTTCTATTCAGGGTTAATCATGGATAGAATGACAGCTGACAGGTGACAACATGTTATAAGGTAAATGCATACCTATATTAAAATGACCATTTAATGACTTTCCATCACTTCTTTTGCAATTAATGTAAGTTTACTGTGTTCTGCCTGTTATGACAGAGCACCTGTCTTAAGAGTCCTCATTTTGCTGGCAACAAGAGTGGTCTCACCAGACAAGTTTTACAGTTACATAAAGACACTTACATACAGGCACAAAAAAGATTTGCAAATATGGATAAAGATTTTAAAGTTTTGTTAGACATGGTTTATTATACCAATGCTTATATTCAATTATTTTTTTAAAAAGAAGTGCAATTTCATTTTGTGTCTCTGTGTGTATCCTCTCTCTTTCATTTAGATTATATATACAGTTAAAGCATCATTGTGTCTCTGTGTGTATCCTCTCTCTTTCATTTAGATTATATATACAGTTAAAGCATCATTGTGTCTCTGTGTGTATCCTCTCTCTTTCATTTAGATTATATATACAGTTAAAGCATCATTGTGTCTCTGTGTGTATCCTCTCTCTTTCATTTAGATTATATATACAGTTAAAGCATCATTGTGTCTCTGTGTGTATCCTCTCTCTTTCATTTAGATTATATATACAGTTAAAGCATCATTGATCTGTGTTATGTCTAGTATCTTCCTCGGTCTCATTTAACTCGATTGTTTAAAGTCATGATTTCTTCCATGTTGATTTTTTGGCAATCACACATGAAATCGCAATAGCCTCTTCCATTACATACCTACATCATTTGCAAGTGCATGTTCGCATGTGTCGCTTTTACTAACTATACCCAGCATGAATTAGTCTGTCTCTCTTTCACTCAAGGTCATAACAGTTACTTCACAGTTGTTTATACATATATTCTTTAGCATATAAGGACAATCTGAAGAAAGAAAATGGGTGACAGGGACATCAATGTAATGCAAAACTATATTAACATACTGTACATGTAGCAAATATACGCGTTTAGAATTTGTGTGTGTGAGTGTGTGTGTATGACATGTGAGAGGGGATTAACTTTTGCTACGTGCAAGCAATCTTATTCTATTGCTGTACAGACTGATGCTTTGACAAATAACAAAATCAAACTTAAATTGGAATTACAAGATAGTCTGACAATCAAGATTTCTATAGTACTTGAAAAAATGTGTGAATGAAAAGACTTGAGGCACTCTGTGGAAGTTAATTCTTTACCCAACACGTATTGGAAGGGTGAAGTCTTGTTAATCTTTCTCATGGAGAAACACCATGTGACTAAGTGTTTCAGGTCTCATAATCCTCGATACTGACACAGAATTTTGGACAAAATTTGTACATTTAGAATTTAGAAAATGATGGATCATGTCCCATTATAGTTCCACAGCAACTGCACCACTGTACATCATACATGAATCCAAACAGCAAGTTACAATTAAAATGTCAATGAAAGTAATTTTACCAGTACCCTTGGGCTTTAGCCTAGATGCTTATGCTTCCTTTAGAGTTTAAACTTTGACTGCACAAGTTCCCATAACCTATATTAAGCACATTCAATGGTGCATATTTTGTCAAAGTGTGGTATTTTACTGATTATTTCAACAGATTTGATTTGAAGATGGCAGCGATAAAGTTTACATGCATATCATTTAAAATTTACATATTTGGCCTTTGTACAGTTTCTATATTAAAAATATTTGAGGACTATAATATATCTTTCAAACAGGTATGTGCATCTAATTTTAGGAATCAAATACTAAAACATTAAGTTATTCTTAAAATTAAATTCAGGTACAACCAAATAAAACTACCTCATGTTCAATCTGCTAAAATAATAAATTTGTATTACACAAGTTGCCAAAAAATTGGCAAAAAATTTCAACTGTCTATTTTTAAGATCAAAGTCTGATTTGTATGGCTGATAAAATAACTCTTAAAACATTAAATGTAAAACTACAAAAATGCATACTACTTTTGTGGTTTTTCTGTTATCTAACTAGAGATTTTATTTACAGTGACAGTACAAGTAATACAAGTCACGTAGGTGTTTGATAAAAATTATTTCAGCCATTGGTGTAATATTTTTTAAATTTGATCACACATACCTTTAAATGGCAATCATTTGGTTTGTTCACTACTAAAATATTAATATTCCTTGGAAAATATTTTATACACATGCCACATGAAATACATATGGTAAATTCATCTATTTTTGTGGGTATCAATGTTTATGGTTTTCAAAATAGTCATATTTTCTTCTGTACTTCCTGGCTTAAAGAAGGAATTGTCTTGTTCTACATAAGCATAACTTTTATGACTGGGTCATTAGATTCATGTTTTCAGTATGCCATAAAATTTTCACCCCACGAAAAGGTGAATTCACACTATGCTGCCTATTCCAAATATCTTGCCACTTGTTCAAAATCTATGAAAACATACTGTACAGGTTATTAGATTATTACACTGTAATGCAGTTCCTACATCTACATGGTTCTACACAGCTGCCATATATACTTACAAGGGACTCAGATTTTATGCGAGTGTTCTCATCCTCTTTTAAAGTGATGTTGTCATATGGTCGTCCGAACAGATACACCACAGTCTCAACCAGCTCATCACAATGTGGACATACCTGCACAAAGACAAACAAACTTTTTTAACGAATTAAGCCATGTATTTGAGTATCTGATATCTGAGTTATCCAAGTTTTACTGTATATAATAAGAATATCATCTTACTAACCAAAGTCAGCCATGTACAGGAATCAACTTCAGAAGGAAAATCAAATACAAATTATGTTTTAGCTAAAAGAAAAGGGCAGCAGGCTAAAAACTGTATTCAATACCCTTTCTATAAAGTGCAAGAATTTCATAAACTAATATGATGATGATAATAAAAGTGAACATTGTATTACAAAATATTCTTAAAATGTGTAAAGAGCAAAACAGCTGTATCTTCAATAGCACAAAGGAACAAAAAACTGAAGAAATTAATAAAAATATTGCTAACCTAAAAATATGGAAAGTAAAATGGTACATTTTTTAATTAATTTTATGCAAAAGGTTTATGACTCAATTTCCTCTTATTGTTGATCATTCCACAAAATACCACAAGCCCCTGCCACATTCATTTGCATAAGACAATATTTTCTAATGTATAAAAACTTATCAAATTTTACAAACTTGACTTCAACTAAAAAAATGTTTTCACATTTGAGCAAGATAAACCCAATATAATTCAAGATCAGAATTACATTAAGTATTTGCTGTTTTTAGTCAAGTTGATGGAATCAGGTTCCACAAGCTGAATTACATTATGTGACCTTATGTAACTATCCACACCCGATGTCAAATGACAGCAATCGATTTTGCTGTAGATTGATGATCCCTCACTATCAAGCCCCTTACTATACCGTTGCCCCTTTGCAATGTGGGCATGGTCACAGATCCAATTTAACTGGTTAAATTTGATTTTAACATTGCTATTTGAATAATCTAGTTTCTGACTCAAGAGAATTAATTATAACATGATTTCACATCTTTAAATACTCTATCCATGCTGTGCAATGGACATTATAAGAAATCTCTTGGTGAAAACCCAACACCAGTATGATTTCTGCTCAGGTAGAGTTGTGATAACATGATTTGAAACATGGCTGCCATGATGGTCATACTGGACATCAGACTGACACCATTTTTATTAGAACCAATGAAACATCACAAGTCTTTTAGTGTAAACCTCATGCTGACAAGTTCATCTATTCAAGTGAAGCTGTGACAACAAGTATTTCAAAATGGCTGCTGTGGTAACCATACTGGACCTTACAATGGCACCATTTCCATTTGGGACCAACTAGACATTATAAGCAATCTTTCAGTGAAAATCCCATGTCAACATAACCAGAAGAAGCAGTGATAACAAGATTTTAAAGATAGCCACCGTGGCAGCCATATTGGATGATTTTCAAGCAGCACCAATTTCATTTAGGACCAACCAGACAATAGAATGAATGAGTGTGTGTAAAGTTTCATTGCAACCCTTCAAGTAGTTTAGGAGGCGTAGTGACAACGAACATGTGCTAATGGATGGAGGGACAAAGGAGAACAGGCCATCCCATAAGTTCTTCTGGTCTATGACCAGTAGAGAGCTAGAAATACCACTTATAATTTAGAATATGCCATAACTGGTTCTGTGCGCCAACTAGTGCTGACCCACAATCACATGTGCTTTCAAAAGAGCTATGATGTGTTTAGGATATGCCTCAAGAATTCCTGCTGCCATTTCTTAATACTTCTTAAAAATAATTTATTACAACTAATATCGTTTTTATATAAAATAAAACAAGAAGCAAAAGAGGAAAAGAAACTTCTCATCTGGCTGACATCTACCAAATACAAGAACAGCTGGCAATAACTCTGGGCAAGCAGGATCCTTTCTGCTGAACTTTCCTCAGTGATAATGACAGCGCATGTAATGAAAACGATTGTTTCAAGATTTCACTAGGTTTTCTGTCTTCATCCATGAGCATCTTCTATCCTATATTAAAATGCCCTTATGCCAGGATGCTTTACCAAAGTTGGTCAAATTCTGTTATGAGGTTATTTAGATAAAGTTGTGTCGATGTTTTTATATTTTTCATTGTAAAACTGCATCATTTGTAAAAAAAAATTTTTAACAACCTTTGTACAAACTTTGGTTAAATTCTGAAAAGATGTATTTCTTTGCTTGTTTTCAGCTTCAGAGGCCAACTTTGATGGTGGATCAGTGTCATCTGCATAAAAGTTTTGTTTTCTGTCAAATTTGGTCAGATTCTGTTAAGCAGCTATTGAGAAGTTGTTTCAAGTTTATTTTATTTTTTGGAATGGCAGCCATACTTGTGGATCAGCAAAAATGTCAAATGTTAACTGCTTGTTTCACAACATTTTTTAAATTTTCCTATTACTTACATCGCAATGCATTTCTGGTTTGTATTTTTGAATCTCCCTGAGATATGGACAGGTTCTTAGTGCAGTCTGGAATGGAAAATACAGATAACATATAAAAAATAATCCTGACAGGATTTATTTCATATTTTGCACATTAAAAAATCATTTAATTTTAGAATATTTGGCATGATATATGCATGGCTGTAAAATGTCTATCATAAACAGTAATCAATTACTAGAATATCTGCACAAAATTTACACCCTGAAAATGTTAAATTAACCTGTAGAACATATGAATCCAGATTCAGCTTCAGATTATTGGGGATGGCTTATTTTCCTAAGGAAATCATGGAACCCAAATACCAAAACAAAAGTGCTTTAATAAAAACACATCTGGATGGATGTATGGAAGATGGATGTACAGACCAACAGAAGTGATCAATACTAATCAACCACAACACTCGTGGTGCGAGTTTAAAAGTCCTGCAACATTTGAACCAAATGGTTTCTGATGCACCCTATGGACCCACTTGTATGTAGAGTCTAACTGCAAACTATATCCTGATCTGCCAGCACTTAACATCAGGATCTATGTTGTTTGTTCTACTGATTACCCCTTAAAAACTGAATAGATTCAGATCTGCCAGTGCATTATGTGACAGGATATCTGTGCCTGTAATGTTTGCTGTTAGATATGACTTATAATCAAGTATATACAGCACATAAGTATCTTGATGTACATAAGAATGATGTTCAGCCATCTCAACAGATGAAGGATTTGAAGACCCTTTAAAATTCATCTTTTGCTTATTTACTAATGAATAAAGTAAATAATTCTAATAAATTCTCATGAAATTCTACCTACATTTTAAAGACAATACTGAAAGTCGGTTATTTTACTTGTGTGTTATCACATTTAGTTTTTCTTTCTGTCATTCTCCATTTACATCTCTACAATTACGAGTAAAGGATATGATTAAAATACTATGGCCACTAATTTATAAGGACTACCTATTTTCATACAGAGAACTCTTACAAAGCTCAGTATGTTTGGTCAGTAATGCAGTAATGGGTTTTCCAACTTCCTATTGTGTAGTAACTGAAGTACTGATAGTGAACCTAAGACGATGATAGAGTTTAAAATATGTTTGGTTTTGATACATATATTTCAGTGCAAGGTCTATTACCCTGATTCTCAGCTGAATATATTGATGCACCATCTGGCAAGTGAACTTTTGTAATGTGATTTCCACTACTGAAGGCTGCAGCAGTCTTTTCTTCATTCTTTATTTAGTGCAAATTCTTGTGCATTTCTTATATTAGCAGAGAAATTCCTTATAGGAGCTATGAAAAATGGAAGGATTTGTCTTGAATTTTTTTTCCTTCATACAGAGTGAAAAATACTTGTGATTGTTTAGGTCAAAATCTGCATTGTCAAGGCTGTAATATATACTAACGCCAAAGGTAGATATGGCATTTGGTTTCTTTGGTATGTTTCTTATTTGGGTTGGAATACTGTCATTAAAGCAGGGTTTAAAGGGTTATATCTTAATTTTAGGGAATACTTTAAAGATAATGTTTCTCTACAATGTGACAGAGTTAACTCATTCACTTCAGCCAAAAGAAGTTTACATGAGGATGTCCTAAATGCTCCCAAAATGAGTCTTATTGCTTGATGGTGAATTGGGTCAAGCATCTTTAAGTGACTATCTCCTGTTGTAGAAAAGCATCCTTTTCATTATCTGATAGTGAGTAAAAGGGGAGAGGAGGTTTGATAAATGAAATCTAAAGCCATTCTGAAATTACCTGGATCACCCATTCATTTTGAGGAAATAGGGTGACCCAGTGAGACTGGAACTGCAGAAGTCAGGCACAAACAGTAGGCCGTCTGCAGGTAATGGGGTTGGCAATTTGACATCTTGAGTTAGGAGGTTTGGAGCAGGTGAAACTTGGTTTCTTGCCTCCCCTTTAAGGTTGCCTCCTAAACTGGTTAGATTGTTGTCTCCTGGCATTATGCTGGGATCTGAACTTAATGTTTAATTGAAAAGGTCTCTTGTCCCAGCATGGTCATTGTCCATCTGATGTGGGCAGGGGCAGATTGGTCATAAAAGCCTGTGTGAGTTGGACAGGAAGTTGGAGGGACAGTTTTTGAGCTTCCTGCCTCCAAAAGTCTTTAATTTCACTCCCAAAGAGTAATGGCAAGCCAAACAGGGCCAATGAAGCCAAATCTAGCATTAAAGATGTGGTGAACCAGCTTCTAAGTGACATAAAATACATTCTAGTCCACCTAAAAAAGACAGTGGGGACGACATGTAAGGTCAGCATGGAAAGCATCGGAGTGGGTTTTGTACCAGCACCCTGAGAATGTCACTAGGACTTGGGTTTTAGAAAAGTAAGAATTTGCATTCCACATATCACAGATTACTTCTGACAGATGGCCATTAATTTCCATAATTTTAGCTGACCAGAGAAGTAGATGGAAGGAAGGAGCTTCTTCATCTACAGACTTTGACTTCATAGTTGCATGATGGTAAGGGGTGGAAGCCTTGACTGCAGCCTTAAACTCAGTCTACTCTAAACAAGGCTGTCTTGTTGGAGTATTGTTACACTCACTGTGTTTCATCCTGTTCTAGTTTGGCTTGCATATAAAATAAACTATACCTGGTGGCATAGATGACTCAATTTCATCATCTCTGTACAAGCCACAGTCACTCCCGTGCAGGTAAGTCATGAACATATGGAAAGCTGAATGTGTCGTGCTGGAATAGTTGACTGGTTTGCTGGGAGTATTGCGAACTGTTCACTAAAAATCTCTGTCACAATATGGGTATGTTACCAAAGGTATGGAGAGATGTATGGATCAATCACACAGATCTCCATAACTGTATGGAGCTGCAATCATAATTGTTAAGATAGATCTGTCAACAGTCCCCAAACCAGGACAGCTGGGATGGCTCTGGACATCCAACTTGTATTGAAACAAATCAAGCAAAAAAATGTGCCCCAACTTAGCATCCCACAGGCCATGCTCAGACAAGCTGAGGGACTTGCACCCACTAAGCTGCCTATAAATGGGGGACATTCACCTATCAAGTCAGAAAAACATGTAGAAGCAAGAGATAGAAGCATGGGTAAAATTTGTCCTGAAATAATTGTGTCATCTCCTGAACTAGACAACACATCTGTTAAAAACCAGTAGATTGCAAAACCTCAACATTTTCTTCATCCATTTCCACTTAAGTAACTGTAACTGATAGTTGTAAAAGTCACACCAGAGCTGGAGGAGCAATATCCCACATAAGGCTTGCAAGAGATGGTGACTTAGGATGAATGCTTAAGATATCAATGTTGTCTTTGAACCATCGCAACAGTTAAATGAAGGCAAATGCCATTTTCTTCCGGCAATAAAGTTCGTCTTTTACTTTGATTTTAGTTCCCAATACTTTTGTATTATTTGTTAATATGTCCAGATTTGACTGGGTTGAGAATATCTTTGTCTGCAAACATTTAAATCATTTTTATTAGCAAAGCAAACCTTAAAATTCTCTGTCCACCTCTGTTTTTTATCTATACTAATGATTTTCTGCTCCAAAACCTTCTCTACTGTCTTCAATGGTTCTGTGTAAGTTGTATCTGTCAAGACAAATAAGAAGGACATGAACACCTTTACATTAAGTCATTTCAATTTCAACATACAGAAATATACCTGTGGGTTTTCCATTTACCCTACGAAGGCAGTGTTTTACAAATATATGCCCGGGTACTCTTATCACTCAGAGTTCATTTGAAAATTACACAAAATTCTAAATTGCATCTATGGGTGACTACCATATTAAAAGTGCCCTTGGGTCCCAGGTATACTTTATTTGGAACATTCCTGGGTTAAAGCTTTTTTAATTTTGAAGTTATTCCAAATATTATTTACATTTTTTAATTAAATTCTGATAAAAGGCAGAGCCATATGCACACATCTAATGCATTGTTACATCCAAGAAAAAGGATGAAGGAATTCCAAATATCAGCTGTGATACTGGAGTCAGACACGGTTCTTGTTTTTCAGTTCTAGAACTTTCCAATGCTCCAGTACTAATTTGGTGTAAGAAATTAACTTCGAGTTCCTGACAAGGAAAGCAAAAGTAATAACAGCAGATGATGTACAACAACAATTAAAATGGACAGAGTTCTTCCTTACCCAAAGTGCCAGCTATCCTAAAACTGCTGATTGTGAAGACTTGTGTTATTATGCCCAAACCATTTTTCCTTCAGTCACTGTGACCCTAATATCTTAAGTTTTCTTCTATACTACAAATAGTAACCATCCCTAAACTTATGGTAGCTCTTGTAATTCATGTTATTGTGAGGATACTTTGCCTTATGCCAGGCATTAAAAAACACTTTAACCAACACTTGGCCACAATTTTTAAATAACCTTGACCTTGCCACAGGGGCAGAGAGATGATGAAGGGTGCATGAAGTAGAAAGGGCAATGCTTACTAATTATACTGTCCACTTATGGCAGCAATCCAAGTAAGCAAGATTTTCAAATAACCATAACCCTGTCTAATTTAGGGGGCTTGATGAAGATGAAAAACTTATTATTGTAAGGTCCAAGCATCAAAGCAATTCCACAGAGAATTAGAAACTAATGACCATACAAAAAACTTTAACCAAAACCTTAACCAATGTTGATGCTGCCACCACCATCGGAAAGAGTGACCACTGTATCAACTCCCATGATAAAGTAGGCATGACAAAAATTGAGGAGTTGGCTTATGCTTGGGAAAAACTTTCATAAAGGTGGTTGGGTTTATCATGGGAGGCACTGAGAGTGGCATTCCTCATTACATGTAGATCTGAAAATTTTAGTTAAATGAGATATGAATGTCCTCACCATCTTAGTACAAAAGTCCAAATGGCAACTTTATTAAATACTGATATACAACACTGAAAATTTGTAACTAGAAAAAGCTACAACTTTCAAACTCATACCTTCACAATTGTAGATTTCTTTCAGAAAGTCCGAGTCCAAAGCCTGGCTGAGAAAAATCTGCAATACCATGGTGTATGTTTTCATTAACGGGTCTTTTTCTATCTCCTCCTCTAACCTATGAATATAAGGCATGTAGTTTAATGAAACTAGTCAAACAAAGTCATGAAAAACACACAAAGACAATGAATTTATGGGTAGTATAAAAGTGTAACTGCATACCAAATGAACACACAGACACAGCTAATGAGATTAGAGCCATTTCTGCTAGCCTCGCTTTCGAATGCAACATTTCAATCTGAGGCATTAAAGAAACTGTTGGCTGCATGCATAGTCAACCTTCTCGAGTTTTCACCTCAGAGATTTAGTGTCGCAGAGACAAACATTGGATCTGGTTGGGCCGGTGGCAGCAGCACAGATGGCCACCGGACCCAACTAGATCAATCAACACGTCCCGTTAGCTTCGCTGGATTCGCCAGTGAAATTTTGGTAGGTGAGAAGATCTCAACTTTATCTTTTCAGTCGTATATGTGAATTCTAGATCAAGGGATCTTGAGCTGTGTTGCTTTTGTCATTAGGAGAACGGGTTTCTTTCATATGGGGAATTCAGCCACTCATCTCCAGAAGGATACCCTAAGGTAGAGGCCGGATGCTCATCATCCCCTTCTCCTATTACTTGTTCTCCTAACGTAATGTGACTGGGGAAAGTATTCGAAGGAAAAAGCCACTTTTTAAAGCAAATTATGTTTCTCCAAGAATATTTACCCAAGCACATTACCTAAAAACTCTCTCAACCACCCCACCATGCAAGCATCCGCATTAGTGCCTCACTCAGCTAAAAACCTGGTGACACCTGGTGGTATCAAGTGGAGGCAATGGGCAAGAGTTACTGCCCTTTGTCTATTTAAAATAGACAGGATAAGACAATTTTAGTCTTTTAGTAGGGCTGGATTCGCAAGGTAGCCGGCTAATATTCCTAATGTAACGTGATTGAGACAGGTATCTGAAGCAGAAACACATGTGCAGCTCCCTGAAATACTTGAATTTGCCAGACATGACTTCCAGTGCAAAGGTTTGGACTGGCACATGCTGGACTCGAGTCATTGGCTAATCACAAATATTGTTAGACCAAATTATCTCTGTGTCTATGATTTGATTATGTAGTTTACATATTCTTACTTTGTCAGACATTCAATAATGGTTTTGCTCACTAAGCTTAATTCAAAGGTAACAAGGTCTAGTTTACAAGTTGCTTCCTTGTCTTGGAATAAAGAGGTGTCATTCAACTACCTGAAGGCTTTACTGCTCTCATTTAGCTGGTTAAATATGTGGGGTGTGGGTAGAAAAGGGTAAATTACTCAGTAAATTTCAAAGATTGGCTTCTCAGTAAATATGTTTGCTATTGTAAAGTTTGGGTTTTTTTTAACTGGTAGGATTGTAGATGAGAAAATTACAAGTATCAGTCCTAGTTTTACTTTTTGAGAGAAAAACTATTTACCATGTCAGAGCAAAAGCATAGTAAGGATGAAAGCTGTAACCATTAGCCAGTGTGTCCTGATGAGATTTGCTGTACATAACCATGAAGCAATATGCAGATTGATTCTTTACATCACTGGAACCTATGTGCCATGGAGAAACACTTTGGCTCCTCTGTATTAAGTTTATCACAGCCACAATGAAGCAGTCAAAAGGACAGAACTGGAGTGTTTGACACGTGGTGCTGACTTCCCAGCCCAACACTTTTCTTGCTACTGTTAGTAACATCATACTGTTTGGTAATGATCACCTGGATATTTAAATCGGTCATTACAATACAATCATCAGTGGGGGATTCTTAATTCTAGTGTTTAAAACAATTACAGAGGACTGTTCATAACTGAATTACTTAAAAATCTAGTTTCAGTGAACAGATGGTACTCGAAGTTGATTTGGTATAAAGATTAAGATCCATGGTTCCTTTCACAAATTAAAAAAAATATTCGAAAAAATTAAAATTAAAATCTCCAGACCTAATAATATGATAATCTTACTGACTTAAAGAGACTAAAATGCTTAAAAATTGCAAGTAAAATGTGAATAGATGAAAAAGAATAATCTAAAGATTTTATCTGTATATCAAAACTTCTCCCAAACACAAGAGTAGTCACCTTACTGGTTTCAGTAATAACAAAAATTTAAGACTTTTTCAAGACTTTTTATTCATTTTTCAATTTTTCCAGACATTTTCATGACCTGAAAATGCAATTTTCAAATTTTAGACCTTTTCCAGATTTCCAGACAAATATGGGAACCCTGTACATAATGCTACCAGTCAGAAATTGGAAAATACATATCTATATTAAACAGATATCTATATTACCAAAACTGATGAGTTTAAATGGGTGGAGTTACCATAGTATAGATATCTATATTACCAAAACTGGTGAGTTTAAATGGGTGGAATTACCATAGTACAAAACAGATATCTATATTACCAAAACTGGTGTGTTTAAATGGGTGGAATTACCATAGTACAAAACAGATATCTATATTACCAAAACTGGTGAGTTTAAATGGGTGGAATTACCATAGTACAAAACAGATATCTACATTACCAAAACTGAGGAGTTAAATGGGTGGAATTACCACAGTACAAATGTGGTAATGTAATGATTGGTGATGGCGACACTGTGTAAATATGTTTTCTTCATCAAAAAAACAAAACAAAAATAAAAGAACAATTTGCACGAAAATCCATAGCAAAATCGTAAGGATAAACTACTGCTACCGCCTGATAAGACCAATTGAGGGGTCAAAACTTTTTCTTTTTATGAATATATATAACAGCAGATTTATTTGTCTCTAAAGTCCATCAAAATGTCGAGTTCAACTTGGAAAAATGTAAGGATTGTTATATATATATATATAGATATAAGGACATAAGAATTATCAGTAAACAAAGTCATTCTGGAGATTCCAATAGTTTTATTATAAAAAGCATTTTTTCTGTATTCAGTGCTCCAACTTGAAAAAAAAAAAAAATAGAGATTACTCCCTGCCTCTTATACTGTTGACCCCTTCCAACCCATAACTTCTTTCCACTGAGCCATGAATCTCCTCTCTGCAAATAGTCTAATCTATGTATAAAAACCACTCAGGGAATCATCTAGAAGTGGTCATGATCAACTGGTTGTCTTTATATACTGATATATTTGTACTTATTTCTGTACTAAAGGGCCATTTTGAACATGGCCTTTATGCAAAGATGGTCCTTGTATGTGGGTGGTCACTGTGGGAAGTTTGAATGAAGATGCAAAATCTACCAACAACCGAAGTTACTAAAAGGTGACTACTTACATGACCATTTCAGATCCAAAGAGTAAGATGATGCAGCATTAGGATTTGATTTAATTCTGATAGCCTGTAATCTGTCAAATCTTTCCTTTTATCTACTTCAAGCATCCAATCCTACTGTTTATGTACTTCAAGCGTACAATCTTACCCTTTGTCTACTTCAAGCGTACAATCTTATCCTTTGTCTACTTCAAGCGTACAATCTTACCCTTTGTCTACTTCAAGCGTACAATCTTACCCTTTGTCTACTTCAAGCGTATAATCTTACCCTTTATTTACTTCAAGCGTACAATCTTACCCTTTATCTACTTCAAGCTGGGGTCTGTGGTGCTCCAATACTTCAATCACTTCCTCTGGTCCCAAGTCATGTATAATCTTCACTTTAATTGGCAAATATTGCAGCTCTATGTCTTTATACCCTCGAAACTGTAAAAAAAAAAAAAAAAGAACAGTGAAGGGCACATTATATGCATACAGTGTGTTTAATAGCCTTTTATATAGGCACTAGTAGGGTATGGATGACTCGGGAGATTACAGGCTCAGGTCTCAGTTACCTCAACCTTTGGTAAAGGTATTTGGTCTTGAACTAAACCTAATGTGCAGACATGTAGCTTTGGGGAGTGAAACTAATTTTAATTCACTTACTACTTACCTGCTTTTATTATTTTGCTTTCTTGTTTAATTTGTGCAAGTCCTCACTCTAAGGAGAAAATGAAATCCCCCAATTGCGTGTCGAGAACAAAACTAACACAGTCCCAGTCCTATGCCCTAACACTTCCAATGATTTGGAATACTGTCCTTCTATGAGTTGAACAAAGACTCAAGAACATGAAAAATAGGAGGGATAAAGGAGAACACTCCAGATGTGTATTAAGCTTAGTCAATCAGATGCAAGAGTGTGTCCATTAGTATGCATCAATATCTCACTCATTACTGAACTCATCCAGAATCCTGATAATCTAAACATACATGCCGAGTCTGATCAAAACTGGATCTGAAATGTACCCTCCAGAGAGGTAACAAGGTCAGCCAATCAGACGAAAGATCAAATCATTACTATGTATGGACCTTGCTCATTACTAAACCCATCCAAAATGTTGATGATATAAGCCCATATTTCAATTATGATCAAAATGAGACTAGAAACATGCTTTCCTGGGGGTAGCAGATTCAGCCAATCAGAAGCAAAATCACCTCATCAGTATACATGAATCTTGCTCATTATCGAACTCCTCTGACATCTTCATGATATAAGCATATAATCCAAGTTGGATGAAAATTAGCTTCAAAACATGGGTTCCAGTGTGGTAGCTAGCTGTGCCAATCAGGGTTCCAGTGTGGTAGCAAGCTGTGTCAATCAGAGTTCCAGTGTGGTAGCAAGCTGTGCCAATCAGAGTTCCAGTGTGGTAGCAAGTTGTGCCAATCAGATGCAGGGTCACCTCATTAGTATGCATGATCTCATAAATTACTGAATTCATCCTTTATCTAAATCAGGGGTCTCAAACACGTGGCCCATGGGCTACCTGTGGCTTGCCAAGCCGTATCCTGTGGCCCGCAAAATTATGGACGTCACAAGGTGTCATGAGAGATAACAAATGTGGTGCAGCCCTTGGGCCATCGAAAATGTCTTTAATTGGCCATCCGGGTGGTTTGAGTTTGAGACCTCTGATCTAAATGATATAAGCATATATTCCATGGTTAATCAAAAATATAGCCTCCAGAATGGTACAGCTCACCCTCATCATAACATGCTTCTTTAAACTGCCTTTCTGGATATAATATAGCACCATTAAGGTCTATCTGACCAAAATCATATCAATGTATAAAAATATGGGTGTAAAAAAACGACAAGCTTAGTGTTACATCTTTATCTTCTTTTCTAGACATTAATATTTAAAAAATTTTGATTACTCCTGCTATACTATGTTGTGGCATATAATGCTGTTCTTAATGTATCATCGCTTGGTACATAATGTGGTTGTCACTATAATGTAGGGGTGAAATTTAGCAGTACTCAGTAATTACTAATTGTTTGCCTTGTTATTCTTTAAAATGAGAATTCATCTGAGACCGCTGTTGTGGGCACAGGCACTCAATTTTCTAAGTTAAACACAAATGACTTGGCAACACCCACTCACCAACTACAAATTAACACCAAGTATACTGAGATGCTGCCAGGATTTTATCATAAGTGGGGACAAAAATAAGGGGGCAGTAGAACAAAAAGAAGGGAGAGGAGGAAACGGCCGTAGTTCAGTATTTATCTAACACTTCAATATCTCTCTCTTTCTTCCTGTTCCACTCTGTAAAACCTCTATTGAAAATCTTGAAAAGATGTTGCTTCTAGCTGTATAAACATTAAGCTGTTATTTGGTTCTGAGCTGAATCTAATCTGTTCCTTATCTGTGTATGAAAATATTGTTCTGTACTGAGAACCACCTTTTAGTCTGATGTATGAAGGGACATATACATAGCTAGCTATGTCCAATAAACATAATTCTTGTCCATCCTGCTATTTTCCCCCAAGAATCTAAACATTCCATTTTTTTATTCTGTACTGTTAATAATTTTTAATCAGCTTATTTTCCTGTTCTTCTTGAACATGTAGCACTTGTTGAATGCCATTTTTTAAAATTCTATAAGCAACAGCTTGTTCATGCAGATACTATGCATGAAAAACAGTTTGTGGTACACCTGTAAAGTTAGTCTGGTTCCTAACTAATATGAAACCTGGTTCCAAAACACTGCCTAGCCAGTATCCAGATTTTTTTTTTTACCGAAACAACCATATTTCTGTATTTTAACAGTCATTTTTCTAAGACTTTCAGTCAAATTATAAGGATCTGACTTTCTGGTTTACAGAAGAAGCAGTAACAAGATTTTCAAGATAGCAGCCACAATGGTAACATTTCAATATAGAACCAACAAGACACTGTAAGAAGTCTTTGGTGACAACCAATATTGATATGATCAGCCAATCAGTCAGGAGTAGGGATAACAAGATTTTCAAGATGGCCACTGTAGTGGCAACACTGCATGTCTGACCAGCATCATTTTCATTAGGACAACTAGATATCAAAAGATCTTATTAAAGGCCAAATGTTTATATGGTGATATGACCATCCACTCAAGACGAGTATCAATAACAAAATTTTCAAGACGGTCACTGTGGCTGCCATATTGGATGTTCAAGTGACAATTTTATTTAGGACATCATAAGAATTCTCTTGGTGAAAGACCCATGGCAATAGTTTCATTTGCAAGTAGTGATAACAAGATTTTCAAGATGGCCACTATGGTGGCCTTACTGGGGATCAGATCTGTACCATTTTCATTTAGTACCAACTAGACATGATAAATCTTTAGTTGAAAACCCCAATGTTGATAATATCAACCATTCAATAGGAGTAGCAACCAAAGGAACATTTCATATTTGATATCATACTGACAACATTTTGGACCAACCAGACATCATAAGAAGGCTTCTGGAGAAAACCCCATACCAATATGCCTTTCAGTTGAGGAGGAGTCTTAATAACAGGATTTTCAATATGTTCAAGATGGCTGCAATGGTGGTCATATTTGACTTCAGATCAGTTTCATTTTCATTTAGGGTCTAATAGAGATCATGTTGTTGTTGTGGACTTAATGCCATTTTCAGCACTATACATGGTAGCCGGTATAACTTGTGGAGAAAGAACTAGACCATGGGATGAATGTGTGTGTAAAGCTTCATGTCAATCTTCCAAGTAGTAATTATAACAAACTTGTTCTAATGGATGGAAAGACAATGGACAAGAGACCATCCCATAAGCCATTAGAGCTAAAAATGGGAACAAAAATTACAATGGTAAACCTAACCCTAACACTGGTATCAACAGGTACTTTATTTGTAGTAGCTGCACTAAAATCATGTGCACAAGATTTGGTCAAAAATCATTTAAAGGACAATAAAGCACACAGATAAAGAACCAAAAAATGCAAGAACTGGGGATTCGAAATGTCAAATGCAATGAAAAAAGGACACTTTTGAACAAATTGATGGCAAAGGACACAGATGATCAAAGACGTGCATTAACGAAGTCCCAGGATAAGAAAGATGATATTCTGAATGACCAAAAGTGACCAAGGCATTGGACTGAGACTGGGATCCAAGGCACTGGACTGAGACTGGGATCCAAGGCATTGGACTGAGACTGCGTTTTTTTGTTCTAGACTTCCAACTACCAACTGGAGGAGGGAATATTCACCTTGGACTAGGAACTTGTGCCAGAGAAAGAAATAGCAATTTAATAATAGGTGGTAAAATATTACTGCTGTTAAAACCATTATTTTCTTACTGAACTTAACATGACCATACTGTACTACCTCAAGACCCCAGAATCTACAAGTTTCTGTATTATTTTAAGTGCAAGCCATCTACACAGTGTGGTCTACAGAACTACTCTAAAATATACGGTATTATGCAAAACCAATTTTTTTACTGCAGTCAGAATGACCGTAACTTTTAACCTTTTGACTTGAAAATGCACAGACCTCTTCCATACCTTAAACTTTGGTGAAAATAAACACTGCGTAACTAAGTTATCTAGCAAATAAATGAAAAGTTACTGGACAGATGGACAGACAGTCAGAAAGACAGGGCCACAGCATAATACACTCAGACAAAATGGTTGACATAGAAAAATACAACAGTCAGACAAGCATACAAAAAAGACCAGTGACTGAGAGTGAGAGAATGAACAGAGAGATAGAAAGAGAGGAAGAAATGGTGAGAGGGAGAATGAAACTAGAATCTAAACTAACAAAGAAAGTTACATTCTTACAGTTTTCAGGGCTCTGTGCAATATCTTCCCTTGTCGATAGAAGGCCTCATATTTTTTCAAAAGACGTCCATTCTCTATCTTCCATACAGGAAAGCTGTCCACATTATGCTGGTCAGCTTTATCTATCACAAATCCACCAGTCTGCTGAACAAAAAAAGAAAAGGATAAAATCAAATTATGAGGGAGGTTTCATAAGTCCTATGATCAGGTTAGATTATCAGTCCTATTGCAAAACACACACAATCTCTTATTCCCAACTTCAGAAGTACACTTCTACCTACACCTACATAGATATTTCTCAGCCGTATCTGCCAATCTAAAAATGCATTTTTGCAGTCTTCTTTGGTATGTCTAGTGTACATTGTGTTATGTATATTTAATTTAATTGTTTGTCTGTTAGTTTTAAATTTTTTTATTCCATGTTATTGTAATGTAACATTGTTTGCTGGACTTGACCTTGTCCAAAATTGAGTTCATTTCTGTTTGACCTGATTGACTTTTTTAAAATATTTTTTTATTTCGTTTATGTAAACAACTAATAATATCTGCATTATTCTCTATGTGTATGAGCTTATTAACCAAATTATTATTCAGGTAAACAAAGAAGGAGTAAATAGGTTATTGTGTTGTAAGTAAACAAGGCTCATTAGATCATTCGAGAAGGTTATTTTCCATTAGGTAATGGTTGTTTTTAGAAAATGCTAATTGTGACCTTGAGGTCAAGCATAGAACTATATTATCTTGTGACTGTGAGGATTTTACCAGTTGTGATTTAACATCTAGCACTTTCAGTTGTATTATGTTGTGACCAGTTTGGGCTGAATTTTATTTTCTTCAAATTATTGAATTCAAGAGATTATTTCCTCTGGAAATACAAAAGTGCTCTGACAAAATTCTTGGATAATGACATTCATTGGAATTTATACCGAATTCAAACCTGGAATAATATTTCTGTGATTCAACAAGAGACTGTTGACACATCAGTACTTCATAGGCAATAACAGACATGTCATCGCCTTCAATTCTGGATCTCTTCGGGACTTGAACTGAGTTTTATTCAGGACTTTTTATTACTAAGGCTTGTGTCTTTAATTCTTGGATTAGTTTTGGATTTAATTTGCAATATTTTAAGTTCTTTTTTCTCATTTTTCACTTTGTATTCCAGAGAAATAAATTATTTGTTAAATTTTACAAAGCTTGTTGTCTTCCCTCTTTTCTGTTACTTATTTTAAGAGCATAGAGTCATAACAATTGGTAATAGCTGTTCCCATAACTGTGAAAATTTGGAAACACTTACCTGTCAACATCTTTAGTCTGAGTAAAAGAGGAAAAAAAGGTCTTGGGGAAATGTCAGTGGAGTAGGTTGGATGCTGTGAAGTTACTGTTTTCAAAGAATGTCTTTACAAAAGCTAATTTGTGTGGCTGGGACATTGTTTTGTTTACATTTTTTCATGGATGCCTGTGTTTTTGGTTGGCATACGTCATATTGCAAATCAACTTCCAGTAAGACCTTTATATGCATAAAGAGACCCTGTTACACTGACTTTTTACTTTATTCTGTACAAAACCTTGCAGCAGCCTATGTCTTTGGCCAACAGTGGTTGGGCCACTTGTGAACCAAACCAAATCTTATTTTACATTTCACAGCCAGCTCAAAAATAAAAAAAGCCTGCCCTAAAAACAAACCTAAGATCAGCCCCATCTCTTTACACTATTCATCCACCACTATCAACAAGAAGTCTTTTCACTGCATTGCTGTTTTTTGGGGACACTTTTACAGGTTTCCACTTGTTATTTACAACAGCCACATGGCAGTGTAACATCATTTTTACCAGATCAAACTGTTTTTAGTTACAGGTAATATGAAATCCCTACACTTGTATAAATTTGCAGTCCAACAGACAATTTCTCATTGTTACATTGAATTATTTGAAAATAAATTCTGTTCATAAATAAACAACAATACAATACACCTTGCAGACTTCTTGTTCTTCTTGATATATTTTGAAGAACACATATCATGTAACAAATATCACACAATACCATTATCAACATGGAACTACCTTCTTACATTCTTCAGAATTAATAATATTCAACAATTTGAATGAAATTGGCTCAATAATATTTATCACTCCATAATATTTATTATTAAATCAAATCAATTACTTCAGCCATTGAGTGAATTCATGGGAAAAACCCTTATCACTCAGCTGTTATGACTTCAAATTCACGGGTGACAAAGCCTTGAAACACTGTATAATAACATGAACTAGTAACATGTGTAATTGGTATTTTATTATAGTCTCAGGACTTTTTTAATTGTTGCATTTGTACCACACTATATAGAACAGACATCAGTCTTAAAATGTCCTGCACATGTAACACTCCTTTGTGCACCAAGAATCTTGTGAGAAATTTAAAAACCCTTTATCTCTTCTTCCAACTAGCAGTTCATGATATATTCTGTATATACCCACACATATATGCTAAACCTGTACTTGCCAGACATACCTGGTAGGTCAAAGGTTTAGAATGGCATTTGTTTTAAAATTCTACTCCAATCACAATGACAGCGTAATTCAAAGGTGACAATATATCAAATTTAAAAGCTAAGCAATTTTTTTCATTTGGGAAGAGGGTTGAAACAGTTTGTTTGCCTAAAGGGAAGTCATCATTTGGGAAGAGGGTTGAAACAGTTTGTTTGCCTAAAGGGAAGTCATCATTTGGGAAGAGGGTTGAAACAGTTTGTTTGCCTAAAGGGAAGTCATCATTTGGGAAGAGGGTTGAAACAGTTTGTTTGCCTAAAGGGAAGTCATCATTTGGGAAGAGGGTTGAAACAGTTTGTTTGCCTAAAGGGAAGTCATCATCATTTGTGCCAGTGTAGAATATATAGTTTGACATTCATGGGAATCAAATCTACCTCTGATGAAAAAAAAAAAAATTCCACCTCTGAGGAAAGATAAAATTTACATCCCTTTCACTGGGGTCAGGGGTCATTCAATATTTAAAATCTTGTACAGGCAAGAATAGTTTCAATTCATGTTCAACCAACAATCACCATATAAGGCTTCTTTCATTCTCCATTCCTCACAAGCCTCTCATATAAGCTGTCTTTTGATCTCAAAGAATTGAGCAACTTGTAAATCCAGATACTGTTTTAGCTGTGAACAGTTGTTTCTAATTCTAATTAAATCTTCTGGTGAACAGCCATGTGCATATGATTTTCCATTTTAAATGAGAAATAATACCAAGGTTTTCAAGATAATGAATAACAGATTGAGAGCATTTCCATTTAGTATCAACTAGGCATCATATTAAGTCTTTTGGTGGAAGCACAGTGTCGATATGACTATCCATCTAGAAATGGTGTCAACAAGATTTTCTAGTTGGCCATTGTGTGGCCATAATGGAAGTTAGATCAGTACCATTTTCATTTATGATCAACTAGTCATCATAAGAAGTCTTACAGTAAAAACAATTTGCTGATATGCTCATTCATTCAGAAAAAGTGATAATATTTTCAAGATGGACATTGTGGCAGCCATATTGGATATCTGAGCAGCACCATTTTGATTTAGGAGAAATTAGACATCAATTCTTAATAAAAACTGCATGTTGATATTCAGGACAAGTAGCAATAAGATTTTCAAGATGGCCACTGTCATGGACATATTGGATGAGTAAGCAGCACCAATTTTATTTAGAAGCAACTAGACATCATAAGAAGTCTTTCAGTGAAAATCTCCTACTGATATGACCATCCATTCATGAGGAGCAGCAATAACAAAATTTTCATGATGGTCACTGTGTTGACCATACTGGATATCAAGCAACACCATTTTCACTGAGGACAAACTAGATCATAGGATAAATGTGTAATGAAGTTTCATGGCAATCCTCCAAAAGCGATATTAAACATATGCCAATGGATGGATGGACAATGGAGAACAGACTACCCGAAAAGCTTTCCTGGTCTATCACCATAAGAGCTAAAAAATGGAATATATCACACCAGGTGTTTTTCAACATCTCCATACTTTACTTTGTTTATTAACGTAATAAACGTTCACACCTTACTTAAGTTTCAAGTTGTTGAGAAAATCAAAGATACAATGAACATGCTATTTTCTCACCTGAAACTCTTGTTTGGAACTTGAAGTGGTGGATGATATTTCCAGAGTGTTCTTTTCTATCTTTGGGGTAGTTGTCCCAACAGGTGTCAAGCTAAAGTAAAAAAATTACATGAAATTAACAAAACTGAAGAAAAAGATGATTATTTGGATGCAAATAATCCCAACATAAAAATGATCAAGGTAAATGAGTTGTCCTTGAAACCTAAATTTTGCTCTTGGTATCACTCTCTTAGTAATGTGATTTCAAGTTTGATCCCTTAATTCCACATGGCCGAGTTCTCTCAACCCATCTGACAGACTCTTGGTATCACTCTCTTAGTAATGTGATTTCAAGTTTGATCCCTTAATTCCACATGGCCAAGTTCTCTGGACCCATCTGACATACTCTTGGTATCCAGGGATCGCCCTGGGCTTTGTCAATGTTGCAAATGGCGATTTTGTTTCCTTATTGGTGACAAAATATACCATCTGGCGATCTTTTTGTCAACAACATTTTTTGCTGTTAAAAACTGTATATACAGTCTTGGGTTTGCAATTGAGAAATTCAAAGGCACCATGACAGGAAGCTGCAAACTTGGATATAAATTGCTCTGGAATCTATTGTTACATAAACAAATCATTTGTTCATATTGACAAACCACCCTAACACAGCATTGTTATATCATAATCTGCTTATGCTGATGTCTGGCCTTAGTACTCTGTGCTGTAATATAACCCAAATAGTCATGCTACCTGACAAGCTACATTCAACCATCCCTGAAGGTGGGAACGGGAATGACTACAATCTATCAGACGATGGCAGTTTTTTTCTTGCTTGAAAAATGTACCAGAAACAATAGTTTTGCTGAAACTTCAAAGAAAACTGATTACATTTGAAGTATCGATTGTTCTGTATATATATACTAAGCAAATGAAAAAAATTCTGTCTCTGTCAATGTTTTCCAATTATTTGATGTTGCCGCAGCAATAACAAATGGGTATTTATTGGTCCTTCAAAGAGCGCCTTTAATAACACATGAACCTTCATCAAAGCAAGCCAAAGACCTGAACCTTCATCAAAGCAAGCCAAAGACCTTTGATCAAAGAAAGTCGGCAACAAGCTTAAATAAAAGCATTGTTTCATTTTTCATAGTGATTGGAACATATTTATTGTGCCATGAAAATTTCCTGTTTGCAACAAAAAAGCTCATGATTACGATCGCTACCAATGTCGATTTAAAACCCAAATTAAATTTCCAATACTTTGAACAATAGATATCTAGCTGTCAAGTTAAATGAAGGTGGGACATTTTGCAAGAATGTTAAAACTTTTTAATTTGTTCACATGTTTTCATTTCCCTGTGAACAGCCTCATCCCTTTGGTAGCCTCGGCATCATGGTAGTTGTCTCTGGCTAACCAAAGTCTAGGCCAATTTAAGTATATGTACATGTACTTGGATAATAAATATCAGAGTGAATTGTTTCGTGGAATGTGTTTCTTGACAATGGGATGAAGACCAAATGAGGACTACCATTTTTTATATGTTTTAGTTGTGTTTTCTAATGGGATATGACAGATACATGAATTTTCTAACATTTGAATTCATGGATTTTTCATATGCATGTATATTATTTAACACATTGTGGAGTGTACTACACAAATGTAAATTGTCAATGTACAAGTGTATTTCGGACTAGTTGTCTTCATTTAATCAAAATTTCCATTTCTTTTAATCTGCATAAATCCTAGTCACTGACGACAGGTCATCTCTTAAAATTTCACTTGTATGCGAAATTTCAAATTTATTTTAAGCCCCCCACTACCACCACTTATCTAAACATCTGCTTATGTTGACAATATTACCTTGGTCCCAAGGATATGAGATAAACGGATAGTACTGTATTATGAAAATGGCAATGTTTTTTAAAAATTGGCGACAAAATATTGAGTTTGGCAATTTTTTTTGGCGTTAACTTTTTTAAACCCAGGGCCATCCCTGGTATCACTTTCTTAGTAATGTGATTTCAAGTTTGATCCCTTGTTTCCACATGGATGAGTTCTCTAGACCCAACTGACACACTCTTGGAACCTCAATCTTCCAACGAATGGCATCCAAATAGGAGATAAAGAGTGAGTGTCCATTAATGGATGCAAAATCATTAATCTCTAAGCAAATCAATACAGCTTTACTGGAGCATCTTATCCCCTAAAACAATCATGATTGACTGGGTTCATTTAAATTTTATTTCTTGTTTAATATGAAAACGCTTGATATCTATTCATTTCTCATTTTTACCAATCCACAAGATTCACAATTCAGAAACGAGGGTCCAGAGCTAGTTATGGAAGGTGCACAGGATGTAACATCTAAGAACACTGGTGGAGGTGAATTAGTGGTTGCCCATCCACAGTTGAGGTGCTTTAATGTGTTTAATGTTTTTATGGACTCCATAATCCAAGTATTCTCTCTCAACTTGAGTTAAATAATCTATATATTGAACATAAGTAGATTGTATTGAAGGTCTTGAAAGAGAATAGTTTTATACCAATCGAGTTACATTCTAAATAAAGCATTATTATAATTATTATTATTATTATAGTTTTTCCATTCAGGAATTATCACCATGTAGAAAAAGCAAATTTTGTTTCTCCGAGAATACCTACCTAATGACATTATGTTAGGAATATTAGCCTGCTTACCTCGCGAATCCAGCCCTACTAAAAGAAGAAAATCATCTTATTGTCTATTTTTATAGAGACCAAGGGCAGTATTTATATAATGGGCAGTAACTCTTGCCCATTACATCCCCTTGATGATACCAGGTGTCACCAGGTTTTAGCTGAGCAAGACATTAATGCGGATGCTCGCATGGCGGGGTGGTTGGATTTCCCATACGAAAGATAACCAGTTCTCCTAATGACCAAAGCCACACATACATGGCTGAGAATACGAAGTAGAGATCTCACCAACCAAAATTTTCACTGGCGAATCCAGCAAAGCGAATGGGCTGTGTTGATTGGTGAAGTTAGGTCTGGTGGCCATCTCTGCTGCTGCCACCAGCCCTACCAGATCCAACATTTGTCTCTACGATGCTAAATCTCTGAGGTAAAAATTCGAGAAGGTTTACTCTGCATGCCAGCCAACAGCTTCTATAATGCCTCAGATCGAAACATTGCGTTCAAAAGTGAGGCTCGCAGAAATGGCTCTAATCTCATAAACTGCAAAAAAATCCTCATGAGGCAACTCTGATCTTGAGAGATCTGAGCAAATAACCCACATCAACCATGAAGCAAGGTCTTGAGGAGTGATACCCTGTTTTCCAACCTTGACCTTGTAGCAATATTTGTGCATGTCACAACTTGTCTGTGTGTGTCTTAAGTATTGCTTGAGGGTGCAGACATCAGGCCACTCTGATCTGGTGAGATGTCAGAGTACACCAAGCATATGACCACCTTCAGCCAGGAATAAAGTGCATGAAGCGTGATATCAGAGATTGTTCAAAACTTCTGAGCAGTAAACCACATGAGAAGTGGTGTTGCTTTTACCACGACTTGTCTCTGTGCATCTCAAGTAGTACTTGCGGGTGCAGACAGTATCCTGCATGGCTGCCTCTCTAGACTTTGTCTTTGGGAAAGAGAGGACAAATGACAACTCATCGGTTACATATGGATGGCAACTGATTCTTGGCAACTAGGCCTGGTTGTGTAAGGAGGACTACTGAACGATCCGAACCAAACAGAAGATAGTTCAGGTCGACTGGGAGAACATGTAGCTCACTGATCCTGCATGTAAAAGCTAGAGCTATCAGGAAGCAAATCTTGTATGATAGGAACTTTAATGAAGCATGAGCAAGAGGTTCAAACTTGCTTGAGTTGAGCCAAATTAGAACCCAAGACAAATTCCATTTTGGAAATAATGTTACGGACTTTGGTTGCTGGAAATCAAATTGTCTAACATATCTGAGAGATCTTTATCATGCTCAACGTCACATCTGCCATGATGCTGGAATGTGTCCGAGATCACTGATCCCTGAGGGCATGAACAGAATCTTGATTGGCTGCTGTTCTTGACCTGGCTATGGAAGAAAGTGAGCAGGAACACTGGTTCACTACCAACAGATGGTATTATGTTTTGGGCTACAAATCCTGATAGGACGAATCTTGATAGTATCTTGAGAACCACCAAACCCTCTGATTTGAACTTAAGAGAATTCCAGTGAACATAAAGAGGGATGCAGCCCTCTTACCCTGCATGCTGAAGCTAAAGCTATCAGTAAACATGGTCTGTATGATAGTGTCTTTAGCGATGTGTAGGCTAGAAGTTCAAAAGGATTTGAATCTAGCCATGTTAAAAAACCCTGATTGGATCCCTTTGGAGACAATAAGGGATATTGGTCAAGGAAACCAATACTGTCTAAAAGATCTGATAGGTCTCTATCACACATAAACATGTTGCCATGATGCTGGAATTTGTCCAATATCATAGGGTGGTAGCCTTTGGTAACGATTGGGGTCCAACTGTTTCTCCTCTAGGAACAGAGCCAGAGGAAGTTGGCCAGTTGAGGGACAGAGGCATGCAGATGGGCAATACAGATGGTTACTCTCAAGATTCTCTCCACAAATGAAGGTTTGAATTGTCTGACTTGCAAGGCTGGACTGGTAAAGGCTGATCATGTAGAAGAAGAGGACAGTTGATTCAGGTTGGCCGGAATCTTTCTGGGTGTATTATCATTGGGAAAATTAGATCGATGATGCAGGGTTTGTGCCCTCAAAGTGGGACTATCAGAGTCATCTTGCCATTCTGACCCTGTAATTGTAGCACCATAGAAGGGGTGGCACAGACCCACGACTTCTCCCAGATGGCTGACAGTGCATCTCACGGCTCAAGCTGCTGTGTCTTGAACTGGGGGGACAAAGGTGGGTAGCTGTTGATTCCACCTTGTCGGCAAGCAATCGATCATCAGATGCCCTTGAAGTGTGTGAATCAGAGTGACTACCATCTGGTGGGGAGAAATTACATTCTGGGTTGATTATCAGTGAAGTCACTGATGCAGCCAGAAGGTGTCTGAATTGTATGTTGATATGGAGATTGTTGCAAGGCCTGCATAACAAGACGGCCGAGTGGGTTCAAGTCCGCTGCCATATAATAGCCAAGGAATTGCAAAAACTCCCCTGATGAAAATCCAAGTTTTGATGGAAATGGCCTCAACGAGTTTGATGATTCTGGAAGCGTGAACACAAGGGGATGCGCCAGATTTCAGTTGGTTAAAATGTCCGTGCCCAAATGGATGAAATTCTGGGGTGTACGGAGGTCTGAACTTCCCAATTCGTGAAAAGGCCTGGATGATCTAGCAGAGAAGGGAGACTGCTCTGCCTTGGAGTAGGATAGAACTTGCTATGTTTTTCTTTAAGATGCTGCAAAGGTACGCTGCTGTCAATGTAGATGATAATGCCCGGAACAGGGAGACAGTGGAGTCCCAAGTGTGAGTGAAAACTCAAGGGTTGATGAGGGCTGAAGGGAAGAATGTGGAAACTAGCAACAGATGGGGTGGATAGGAACGTGGAAGTATACATGTCAGATCGAGACATACCTAACTGACTGGGAGGTGGAATGAGACTCCAGTTGATGATGGGCCTTTCCCACACTGTCAGCACTGCCGGCCTTTCCAGCATCATCGCTGCATATATGTTGGTCCAGCACACACCTGTGCCAGCTAATCCAAAGAACTGGCTGAACGGGCAGATTTCTCATCAAAATTGCCAGTGAAATAACGATATGTTGCTGACTGTCCAGCTACACAGACTGATCTATCACTAAGATCCCCGTAAACACTGTGTAGTTGGCACATTCCGGCCAAGTGGTCTCCATGCTGGGATGGCTGAACTGCTGGTAACGCTGGGGTGACTGCCGATTTTGGCTGAATGGCTGGTGTCGGTGTGGCAGTATTATTATTATCATATGGGTGCAGCTGATCAACCCATGCACACCGACTTGCCAGCCCGATGGCCATGCTGACATGTGGAGGCTTACCCCATTTTGGTTGCCTAAAAATGGGGAATATTCCCCTGATGTTTTGCTCAGATTGAAGAGAGTGTGGCTTTGACTGCTGTACCAACTAACACACCTTCTCCAGCGGCAGATGGTCCCATGCTTTATCCTCTCCATCCCCTGATGTAACAGTATGTGTTGGTTTCATGTGATGAACTTTAGCAGGGGGGGTGGGAGGGTGGGTTGGTTGATTCTAGCAACCCCCAACAAGGCTTGCCACTGAGGCTGACTTGGGGTGGAGACTAAGGATGTCAGAGGTATCCTGCTGTGACCCTGACCATCTCTCTTTCCCCTTTGCTGCTTTCCGAAGTACAGCAGAGCATGTGTTTTCTGATCAAACACTGCATATTTAGCTCCTTCCCTACAATGCTGAACAGGGTGATCTTTGTGCATGTGCATGTCATGCTTGTAGTAAACATTCCTCCTGAAATGACACAAATGAGAGAAAACAAAACACAGATTAGCAAATTAGTATTTGACTAACTAGCTAATAGTAAAAATCCTCCAACTCGGCAGCCCATACTACATATTATAGACTCTGGATATCAGAAATAATGTATACATAACATAACAAAGCAAGAGTCATGGCCGACTTCCATGCTTTGAAATTGCATATTGATCAGTTAAATAAATATTCCGCGGAAACGACACAAAAGACACAAACTAAAGCAGAATCTAGTAAAAGGTTGAAATTACTAGGTTGCTAAAATGCTGCCGTTAACTAACAGACCCATAAACATCATATCATAAACATATGTCCTATATTAAGCTTAAGCACAATGCATAGTTAATAGAGAAGGGACAATGTGTACATAATATAAACCAAAGCAGTCATGGTATGCTATCATGCTCTGATACAAGAAACACACCTAAGTAGAAACTAGTGATATGTTGAAATTACACTTTTGTAACCACATGTTATAGATGCTGCTTAACAGAAATGGTGTATACATAACATAAACAAAACATGAATCATGGTAAACTTCCATGCTCTGAAGTGGCCTGTAGAACATTTAATTGATACATGTATATGCTAAGACAACAGAAGACACATAAACTAAAGCAGAAACTAGTAATGTTGAAATTACTAGGTCGCTAAAAACACTCATAACTAACAGATCAGTGAAGTGTCATATCATAAACATATGGCCCTGTTTAAAACTTATGCTGATCAAAACTGCATGAAATACGAATAAATTAAGCATAATTATCAAGCAGCACTTCAGAATTCGCTATTAAGAACTCCTAGCGGATGGAGGAAGTGAATAAAGTCAATTGTATGTTAGCCCGTAATGACTTTGTGAAAGGTCAATGATAGCATCATACGGCAGTGGTTCTATAAGATGAAGTCCCAACAAATGATAAATTGTAAAATAAAGTATACAACCTGCAGTAGATCAATAAATCCCCATTATAAATGCAAAATGAACATTGGATGGGTCCACAGGAACACAAAAACAGGCTGGATTGTCAGAGGCTATTGCACTGCATGTGTCTCAGAACAGAACAAAGCTAAAAACTGGCAACAAATGGCGGTAAGGGGAGGTAATGGGCAAGAGTTACTGCCCTTCGTCTATCTAAAAATAGACACTAAGACAATTTTCATCTTTTAGTAGGGCTGGATTCACGAGGTAGCAGGCTAATATTCCTAATGTAATGTGATTGGGGAATGTATTCAAAGGAGAAATCACAAACTGAAAAGAGATTTTTAAATGACCTTGACCTTGCATGTGAGACAAAAGGTTTAAAACGACATTTGGAATCAATAATAGGTTTGGATGAATGGTTATAAAGGTATAAAAGGTTGTGCTTTGTGTTTCTACAGTCCAAGTATAATAATTATCAACAGATTTTGCTCAAAATTAACATTATCAGCAATATAGATGAGACAAGCTTGTACACAAGATTTGATCAAAATTTTGTGAGAAATATCAGTAAGATGCCAAAATGCTTCTTTCATAAGCACGACTGACACACAACTTCACTATCTTAATCATTAAAGATATAAACTTACTGGTAAATCTGAAAAAAAATCTTAACAGAAAAGTAAATATCATGGTTAATTAAATGCCAGAACATTTCATTAGTATGCATGGACATAAACTATATAAAGTATGATCAAATTCTTATTGAGTTGTAACAAGCTTGCAGAGTCAGATACCTGAATGCCTCATTACTTAACAAAAAGCACTGGTGTTACCCCAAATCCAACTCCATATGAGTTTTGTTCCCATAGAGTAGCCACAGATGGCCATATTTTATATCAGATAAGCGCTATTTTCATTTAGGACCAGAGATCATAAAATGTCTTTTATTTAAACCACAATGCTGCTGATATGACCTTCCATTTCAGAAAAATGATAGATATTCAAGTTGGCTACTGTGACGGCAGATTTGGATGACTGAGGCACCATTTTCATTTAGATCAGCACCACTGTAAAAAGTCTTTTAATGAAAACCCCATTTTCACATTAACATCTATTCAAAAGAAGTAGCAACAAGGTTTTTCACTGATATAGACATACTCTATGTCAGAGGGATACCATTTTTATTTAGATGTCTTTTATTGAAACCCCCCCTGCTGATATCACCATCCATTCAGGAGCAGCAATACCATATTCTCATTTAGGACCAACTGTATATCATAAGAAGACGTCTGGTGAAAAAGCCTATGCTGACACGACTTTTCTGTTTAGGACAAGTAGCAATAGAAAGACTTTCAGATGGCTGCCATGGTGGCCATATTTGACATCAGAATGGCACCATTTTCATTTAAAACCAACAAAAGCTAAGAAGCTTTTTAATAAAAAACCTCATACTGATGTATCATCCATTTATGGAAATCAGAGACAACAAGATTTTTTTTCAGAAGACCATTGGGACCACCATAATGGACGATGTCCATGCAGCATTATTTACATTTAGAACCAATTATACCTTGGGATAAATGTCTGTGTAAAGTTTCAAAGACAATCCTCCTGGCAGTATAAGAGAAGTAGCTTTAACAAACTTGTGCTAACAGATAAACAGAAATATTACAAATGACGGACAACAGGCCATCCCAAAAACTCTTCTGGTCTATGACCAGTAGAGCAAAACAAAACCCTCTTGAAGGAACTGATGCTCTCATGGCCAAAAAGAATTTCCAGGAATTCAAGATGAGGCCATTTCTTGCTTTGATCTGCCAAGTGCTGAAACCATCTCTAATATTCTTTAGCAATAACAAGATTTTCAAATGGCGATTGTGACAGCCATACTGAAAATCAGATAAGCATTTTTATTTATGACCAAACAGACATTGTAAGAAGTCTTTAAGGGAACACTCGATTCTGGTATGACCATTCATTTAGGAGAACTAGTGATAACCAGATTTTCAACATGGTCACCATGGTGGCCATACTGGACATGTAAGTGACATCATTTTCATTTTGGACCAACAGGACCATGGGATGAATGTGTAAAATATCATGACAACCCTACAAGTAGCTATGATAAACTTGAGCTAATTAATATATGGATGATGGATAACAGACCATCTCTTACATTTTTAATTACAATTTGGATAAATGAAAGTTTTCTTAGCAACAATAATGCAATGAAGTTAACTGTCGAGATGGTCAACAATAAACTGGTTAGGTATTTAATCTTTGGTGTGTCCACATAGTGCTACCAAACAAAAGGCTTCTGAAAATCTGGAATGTGAAAACTAAAGACATTCAAAAAAGTTTAATCAGAATGTTTTTAATTAGTATGTTTGGGTGACAAGGGATTCTGTCATCATTCTTCATGCAAAAGGGCTGGAAAAGAAATGCCTATGCACCTGAACATGATACATTTGCTAGAGAGTCATCATTCTGTTATTTTGTTTTTACAATATCAGCATACATACCATCCCTTGAAAAGTATAAGAGTAATTATTGCTATTATAAGTGGCAAAAAAGTGTAATTTGGGCATAAAATGTGTAATCTTGTTGCATTCCTGAATTACAGCACGTATGAAAAATATACATTTTGGCTACTAACCTGGTCAAAATTCTTGTCACAAAGGGCAAAATCCATATGGATTAGAACAAGAATACAATTGCAAAATATACTGAAAAATTATTTATATTCAGCACTTACTTGAACTAGCCTACATTTGTAAATTTCACTGAAGGAACTGGAATTCTACAATGAGCATGATCATGTGCTCAGAATTCTGCATTACATTACTATCATATTCTTCTTTTAAAGTTTGTAAAGCGGTGTTGACCTGTCCTTTTTTCTGATCTGACATGTTTTGAAATTTGAAAAGAACCATCTGCTTTAACATTTTCTGTCATAAAACATCCACAACTCACAGTGTAAAGAGTTTCGCTAAACATTTAGAGCCATTATCTTTAAAAGTAGAGACTGGTCCACTGCCTAACTAGCTTGTCAATATTAATGAATCTGTGAGGCAAATTTCACATCTGAAGAAACCCATCTGTTTTCTTGGAATGGGTCATATACAATTGCTATAAATAACAAATAAGGAAAGTACTCTTATGCAGTTCTTACACAGCAGTTATTAAGGATATTCTCAAATTTATACGAGTCGAATTGAAGAGATGATAATAAAAATGACAAAAACCACTTTTTATTGCTTGAATTCATTATATTTTTTGTACGGTACCAAAGTGTAATCCATATACATGTGAGCATAAGGCTAATTTGATAAAAAAGGGTAATGATTTTATCAAAAATGTAATGGTTGGCATGTATGTATCAGTATTCATATTTTTTAAAATCAGTTCTTTCATTTATATTTATCATTTACATGTTTAAAGAAAAAATATGAAAAATAATCATCATCATCAATTTACTGGATTGATCCAATATCTGTACCATGCCCATTTCCTCTTCTCTCTGTCTTTTTTATTTTCTTCATTTCCTTCTTTTTAAAACCATAATTATACAAATGCATTGAAAATTTGTGCAATATTCTGAGATGCACAAATAAAACAACTGACTAACAAACAATATGGCTAAAATGATTGTTCCTCAACCAGATACCAATAAGACATTAATCAAAACATATTCAGGTAAATTGTAGTATGAAACATCTAATATTACAGAATGGCAAATATCGCAGGTTAATGAATGTTACCACTATCTAAAATGTAGTGAAACTTGTGTTTTAAACTTGCTGACATGCATAAATTCCCATTTGCTCCAACATGTATTCTAGGTATACCTGCCATATTCTGCATAAATTCTTGCAGTAATTAGTAGCAATCATCGTTAGGATTCCCTAATGCTAAGTGTTGAACGTGTATGTTGCTAGGATAAATATGACTTAAATGCAGAATGTGAAGATGTCTAACTATGAAGGAAGACAATATGGTTTGCTTATGTAAAGTCTGAACACAGATAAAGTAAGTAAAACAAGTTTTAATTTAAATCCATGTACATAAGCCCATTTGCTGGATTGTGGAAATGGATAAATTTCAATAGACCAAAACCGATGAGTAGACCACAATAGAAACTGCTTGGATAGCTGTTACTCAAGTCCATTCCAAATAAAACATAATTAGTTATTATGGTGACTAAACATAGCCTGTAAATTAAACCAATCAATTCGCTAACCCATTACACTTTTGCATAAATAATTAGAACCATTGGTTATTACAACAAGATGTCTCTGTCTCAGGTTCATCCTAATTTACGGACCATCTGACCCTGTGTCTGCACTCAGGCAAGTTGAACCATATTTAATCTTTTGTTTCTGTGTGTACTTGGAATCCACTTTTGTAATGCACATGATGATGCCATATGAAAGATGAGTGGCAACCATTAATGCAGGAAATTAATACATATATTATGCTTCTTGCTTTGCTTCCACTTCTCCCTGATTAGCTCTCACTTCTACCTATTCTACCTAAAAGGAGAAGTCATTTATCCCTAAATTCAAGTCTAGCTTAATCCCTGCTACTAATTTTATGGAAGGGGGTAAGGGTATAAATAAATAGTAACCTTTTCTTTGTGGCGACATCTTCTGAAGACTCTCCATCTTCTTGTGATTCAGGGATTTCTAAGATCTGAACTTTCTCCTCTCCACGGTACTTGAACATTGTTCGTGTTAAGACACGTGTATACAGGGGATAATGGGACTTCAAGATGTTGGAGTACTGAAAAGTGTAAAATAAAATATTGTATATTTGAAGCAAACATTTCATAATAATAAAGGAAACTGAGATTTTGACAGAAAGAAGTTACATGCTCAAAAAGAGTTATATAAAGAAAAATACAAGGTCCTTTCTAATATTTCTAAAACATGAATTTTCAAAGTGTTTAGGTTCCATAGGTTCTCTTTGATAGGATATTTGAGCCAGGATAAAGTACATAATTGCCAATAGGTATTCAATAAAAAATGAAGTCTTCATTTAAATACTAAAAATCAAGGGAATTATACCAAGAGTACCTTGAAAGGACTGACACTGGCTATAAAGTATTTGTAGGAATCAATGAAATTTCCCTACCTTTTATTCTTTATAATTACTGAGTACTGAAATTATTTGATATTCTACAGAAACCCCCAACATAGGAAATTCTGGAATAGAAAATGTTGACGTAAATTATGTTTCTCTACCAACTCCACAATTAAATTAAGCTCTCTTCCAGCTCTTCAAAAAACAAGAACAAGTCAACATGACTTTCCATTCTCCTGCATGATTCTCACAAGAGTTTGAAGATGGCTGCTCTGATGGCTATAAATGGACATCAGCTCAGAACCATTTTCAATGAAGAGCAACCAGGCATGACAAGAAGTCTTTTAGCGAAAACCCCAGGTTGATATGACCACACTTTTAGGAAGAACTGCAGTAACAAGATTATCAAGATGACTAGGACCAACTAGACCTTGGGATGAATGTGTTTTAAGTTTCATGGAAATCCTCCTAGCAGTTTTGGGGAAGTAGCGATAATAAACTTGTGATAACAGATAGATAACAGAAAAATGGCCATCCCATAAGCTCTTTGGTCCCATGAAGAAGGTATAAATCAAACCCAACTCAGGATGTCATTATGTACAAACTAATACTAAAATTTATTTCACTCCATCAAGTCTTTCAAAAGTTCCAGAGGGAAACAATTGTAAGGTGAAGCTCATTTTTCTAGAAATAGTGAAAACTGAACCTGACTCAGGACTTGTCAATAAAAAAGCCTAAAACCAAATTTCATTTCAATCCATCAAATCCTTCAAAAGTTCCTGATGCAAAAAAGATTTGGAGGAAAACCAAATGGGACGACAATTCAGTGTTCTTAATGCAAGGCTTCATTCCAAATTTAGTTTTGATCCATTAAGGCCTTTAAAATTTACTGAGAAGAAACTGCATTTGTGATTGTATGACAGGACAGACAGGGACATGCAAGAGGTTATGAGATGGGAATACCATACAACACCTCCACAGACTTGACAAAAAAATATCCCTCAACAATCAGCAGTAGAATTTGGAGTTTTTTCACAAAATAAGTGTAGTTCACAAAAAGACACTTGTAAAGTTCGTCACATGTAAATCTGCATGGAAATTTTTTTTTGCACATTTATATAAAATACTTACATTCATAACATTTTGGTACAGCTCATTTCCATTTTCTACAACTTTGTCATACTTGTGTATAAGCCCTCCATTCTTCACTTTCCAAATCACAAAGTTACCAGTTTTTAGGGCTGCTTTCTCAACAATAAAGTCTCCTGTCTGGTTTGAAAATAAAGCAATGATTAAATGCATGGCTCAGAACCAAACAAGCAAATAAACAAAAGAATGCCAAAAAATGGAGTCCTACTATGAAATTTCAACTCTACTCACCTAGACATTTCACAATTTTTCTTTCTGAGAGATGTTGTGTATACAACAAATTACAATTCTGCATTGAGCTTTTAGCACAATGTTGTTCTTGGAACCATTTGCGTCTTTTGTCATAAGTTACTGAAAAATCAGGACATAAAATGCATACAGAAATTATGTGTGTATAGAAAATATGTGTACATGGAAATAAGCGCATAAAGAAATTCAGTGTACACAGAAAATATGTGTACATGCAAATAAGTGCATAAAGAAATTAAGTGCGTATAGAAAATATGTGTACATGGAAATTAAGTGCACACAGAAAATAAGTGAATATGAAAAATAAGTATAAAAAATAAGTGTATATAGAAAATAAGTGCGCACAAAAAATAACTTGGACAAAGTGGCAGAAAATTGGTTTATACAGAAAATATGTGCAAATATGTCTATAGAAAATATGTGTATACAAAAAACTATAGTAATTATGTATACTAAATGTAATTTATATAGAAAAAAGCATACATGGAAAATGTTACATCAAAATTTGTCTTTTTTTAATTTATTATTTTTAAAATGTTAATGTACCTGTCCATGTTGATGATAATGGATATACCTGAAGTGAACAATTTATACTGGCATGATCACTATACAGCTCATATGTTAATACAATTATGAGAGAGAAAAAAAATACCAGTAAATTCTACCATCCAATGAAAGTGTTGACATACATGTATACAGCAGCTGGTGAATCATTAAAATAACTTTACGTGAAATCACTGTTGTCAATAACTCAGTTGCTTCCTGGCAATCACTAATTCAAACACAATATCAACTTGGTACAAAAACTTTACATTTATATTTCAATTGTCGGTCTCACAGCTGCAACAGTGTCATTGTCAGAATTAATATAATCCAATAAATCAAAATCCTTGTTACCAGACACAAGTGGGCTGTGAAGGCCCCAAAATTGAGATGTCCAGTGGTGGTTAAGCTCCATGGCACTTTTTATCCCCTCCAGAAAGTGTGCTAATAAGTATAAAACAATCTGATGAGTGATGGTTGTGTTAAATAGTACTTTTAGCCCCCCCCCCCCGCCCAATTTTTTTAGTTTTATTGGTTGTGGGCTTTTGAATAGGTACCAAATCTTCCCAACCTCTGATTTTGGGGTAGCCATAAAAAGGAACTCCAAGACGTCTTCAGACTTACCTGAAAGTCTGTGGAAGAGGCACTGCTTGAGCTTGCTGGCTGGACATCTGGTTTGGAGGCAGGAGCAGGTTCACCTGCTGCTGCAGAACTGAAATAACAAGAGTACCACATATGATGTGCCTTGTGATTTATCCCAGACATGAACTGACATGAACTGACCTTTGTACTCGAGACCTGACTACCATGTATGTGACACACTGTCAGTTATGATGTACATATGTGTAAATTTTCATCACATTCTTTAGTTCAGAATTTACAGACCTAACAAAGAGAACAGGTCACACAGACAAAACACTATGGTATATAACATCGAAGCACAAGATACACTGGGGAAAGCTCTGAAATATATTTTGCAATTAAAAAGCTATACTGAAGAGGAAACTAGTTATATTGGTACATAGACCTTTTTGAGGTCCAAAGTGTCACGTGTGATATGCAATATACTGGTCACCAAGTTACATTCTCTGCTGCTGTGATCTTCATATACACACGACAGCCCAGAAAAGTCAAATCAAGAGATTTACATAATTTAATCAAACGATCTCACTTTAAATCGAGAGGATTTTTATCAATGTACAAAATGTGCAAGAATTACCCAATTTCTGCATATATGTAAATACAACTGTCCATTCACAGTAAAAGTACATAACATCATTTGTTTCTATGCATCACTTACGCACACTCATGCATTTATGGTGAAATATTATTTGGTCATCCCTTCTCAACATCCATATTTGATCTGGAATTCTGTCAATAAATACAGCAGGCTTTTTTTCTTCAGAAAGTAAAGTTTTATGACAGGTTATAACATAGAACTTTAACACAGCAAACTGACTTGTCAGGAAATAAGTATTTCTTAACTACTTCAGTGACACCAAACAAAAATGATAAAATGGTGATTTTTTTAAAATTCTGCACAGCAAGTTGACAGGACATAAAAAATATAACCAGATTTGAAACAAGAAAATTAAAAAAACTGCATTCTGTCATATGCTGTGTCTAGTTGTACATTCAAAAGGGCAATAACTGTTACAAAATGGGAGCATAAAATATACATTAATATGAGCATCTTTACAGTTTGATCATAAAATGTACGAAGTTTTAGAGTGACCCTTAAAAGACAACAAGACAGAATCATGGCTGCATGACCCAATATTTTTCTCTGAGAAAAGACTCTCAATATTGCTGAGCAACATGATGTTAACAATAGCTTTATATTTTCTACATAATTACCTACATAATTTGCATTCATCTGATGTAAATTGCTTAAACCTGGATCAGACCATAATCAACAAACCACATGGAAAGGTAGCCATTATTGAATCATGATTTTTGGTCCATGTCCAGTAGGTGCTAATATATAACGGGAGAATAGTAAGTGAACACTAAACGAACACTGTCTCTAATAATGTTACTTATGAATTAAATGAAATGCAGTCTGGCCAAAACATTTAGAAAATCTAGAATTTGGTTGTTATTTCAGGGCTTCCATTTGTGTAATACCATACATACTCACTTATAACTTGAGTCACACTGCAAACAACATAGATCATGATCTGAAGTAGCATAATGCACTTGCAGATCAGGGTCTATCTTGCTTGTTCTACTGACTTCTCACATCAAACTGCACAGACCCAGATCTGCTGGCACTTTATGCGATAGCAAATCTGAGTCTGTACAGTTTGCAGGTTGGATGCATCTTATAAAAAATTATCATTCTAATTAAAATCAATCTTCACTGTTATACATGAAGACCTGACAGCAACCACTGTCATGTATTACCATAATCATTAATTTTATCAACCAATCAGATGAAGTCTTATGTCTTTGCGTTTGGAGATTAAGCAGTGTGAATAAAGAGCATGAATGTGCACCGAACAATTTAATTCACTTTCAGATTTTTTAGAGCTGCATTTCCATTGGCTAATTCAAAAAAGGTCACCAGAACATGACCCTTAAGTGGTCGTCATCAGATCTTCACGTAGGACAGCAGAGAACTGATTTGAATATAAGGTATTTTAAGGATTAATGATGACCTACACACTCAAACTTTACAGGATCTTTATATGGTGTTCAAATTACAGATTCATGTTCCTACTGTAAGTTTCATTTGTGGCACAGTGAGACTCTAAGAATCAAGACTCAGTATATTTCTATATTACAGTGGACAATGCTTAACTAATTGTCATGATCAAAGATAATACATGTGCAAGTAAGTGTGTGTGTATGTGTGTGTGTGTGTCTGTATGCGTGTTTTAAGTATGATCTACTGAGCAAACGATTTTCATAAGGGAAGAGACAATTTCAATTTTATTTAAATGCTACTTTGAACAAGAGTCCCTCAAGGGACTGATACTCTAAGGGTTGAGAGTGATTCAAGATAAGACCATTCCTTCCTTTTAACTATCAAGTGTTTGAAACCATCTCTGATATTCTTCAGCAATAACAAGATTTTCAAATTAGCATCTATGGTACATTTACAAATTACTGGATGTCAGTTTGGAAGCATTTTTTCAAGATATGACTTTCCATTCTGGAGGAGTAGCAATAACAAGATTTTCAAGATGGCTGTTGTGGTGGCCATATTGGATGTCAGATCAGCACCATTTTCATTTAAGACCAACTAGATGAAGTATTCTGGTGAAAACACCATGTCAGTATGACTTCCTGTTCAAGAAGAGTTATGAGAGGATTTTCAAGATGACTGCCAAGGCAGACATATTGGATGTCAGATTAGCAACATTTCTATTTAGGACCAACCAGACATAATCGGAAGTCTTTTGGTGAAACCCCGTGTTGATATAACCATCCATTCAGATGGAGTGGCAATAACAAAATTTTCAAGACGGCTGCCATGCTGGCCATATTAGACATCAGACTGGCATCATTTTCGTTTAGGACCAACTAGGCACATAAGAAGTCTTTAAGTGAAAACTCCATGCTGATGAGACCATCCATTCAGAAGGTGTACTGAAAACAAGGTTTTCAAAATGGCCACAGTGGTAGCCATGCTGGACACCAGATTTGCACCAATTTCATTTATGACCTACTAGATATCATAAGAAGTCTTTTGGCAAAAACCCTTTGTTGATAAAACCATCCATTCAGGAGTAATGAAAAAAATGAACTTTTCGTGTTGTCTGCCATGGTGGTCATATCTGACGTCAGATTGGCATCATTTTCCACTTTGGACCAACTAGACATGTCTTTTGGTGAAGACCCCATTCTGATAGGACCATTTATGTAGGAGTAACCATAACAAAATATTCATGATGGCTATTGTGGTGGACATATTGGCCTTCAGTTCAGCACCAATTTCATTTAGGACCAAATGGACAGCATAAGTTTTGTAGTCATAAATGGCAGACAATATAGCTGCTGAAGGAAGAACAAAGAATCAGCGACCCACAGGAAGCTACTGGCAAGCTTTCTCACCTACCCACACTGGCCAAGCCCAAGACTTGAACCCAAGTGGAGAGAGAGGTGATGTTTACAAAAGGTACATATGGAGAAAATATCTCTGTAGATGACATTTTACCGGAAGGATAAGAAAGCTGCATGCAACTGACTCACCATAAGAAGCTGTTGTGTTGATAGGATCCTCAGTGATCCAAGAGATGCTTGGTAATCTTTGCAATCTTTAACCACTGTGGCAAAGATTTTGAATGACAAAATGTCATCATCATCATCATCATCTACATCTACCAAGGCACTGACTTTGTAGGTAGAATGGATTGAAGCTGGAGGATGGCATTCTGACAGACACTAAATCCTATAGATTTCCTCTATAACTGCCATGAACTAAACACCATCCATTCCAGTGCTGGATTGGCATGTTTTGACATTTCTGCTTCATCACCTTCATCAACAGGAAATGATAATGGGGTATCATCAGTATGCATCATTTATTTTGCACAAACTTTTAATTTTCTTTATTTATACGCCATTAGCAGTGAGTGCATTATGGAATGCTGGTGCAGTGCAACCGGTTTGGCTTGGTTCGGACAGCTTGGTAAGTAATGCTGGTTCACTATGAATTTTATTTGAATGGTCAGTCCAATCAATCAGTTGGCCAACCCGCCTGTGGGAGATAACAGACTCCTGAAAACTGTAAACATCTACAAATCGTTCATACAGCTGGACCAGTTGGTCAGCAGCTGGAAAGGCTGACTGGTGCGGTATGGTCACAGACCTGTTTACCCATACATTTGCTTGTCAGTATTTTAAGCAATGTCTCTCAGTATTTTTAGAAGGCAGTCAGTATTTTCATTCAGTGTTTCTAACATCTTAACGCAACACACATCACCTGTCAAACAACACACAAATATTAGACACTATCAATACACTATAGTTACTATTATGCGGTATTGCATGACATACTGACTATACAATATTCTGTAAATAACTTCTAGTTTGTTAAGATGCTGGTATTCAGGCAATTCTGTGTTTCAAGGCAAAATCTGCAGAAATTGAACACCACTGACTTAAAAATCCTATTTATATTGTAGTGATAAAAACCAAAAGAATACCTCCACACACCCAAATTCATTCCGTTATTTACCTCTGTTACTTTCTCTAGAAAGTTTGTTTTCTCAGCTTCACACATATCCATAACATTTAAATAAAGCCAATTCTCTACAATTTACATGGTTAATGAAGACCTGATATAAAACATTATGACATTGTTACTATCCATCCACTCAGAAAATAATAACTTCATCTAGATAGGTGAAGGAAATCTTGTTTATTTCATAAAATCTAGTATCAGCTTGTCAACCTTTACTAGAATGGAAATGAGCTTCATATATTGTTTTGTACAAAGTCTGTCAACAATATCAAACTGATCCACTTGGAATTAATATTTTAATGAAGGCTTAGTCTATGGGTTTTTAATGGCAACTTAATAGGCACTCTTCATCCTATCCAGCTGGTCATCTGTCCACTCCGGTAAAATTCTTTGGTTTTGACTTCAGGACTAATAGAGCCTCAATGGTCTGATTGGCTAGTGAGGATCTCTGATATGTAACATTTTAACTTGTCAGCTGTGCTCAATGACAAATGCATATTTACAATCAACTCACACAGAATCGCCTCAGCACGTGTTATTTGCTTTTGAAGTATGTGTTGATCACTGACTTCCTTTCCCCTCATCACTGACAAAATATTTCTATTTCCCTTCACCAAAAGATTCCAATTGTGCATGATTTTCCGATTCCACGTGCTGTGAAGTCATTCCTTCCACCATGTGCTCAGGAAAAGTCTAAGTTGCAAACAGTGCAGAGCACCAGATGTTCTCCTTTAGACGATGGTTTAAGGCATGGCCACAGAGTATTATAAACTGGTAGAAAATTGTTGTTGTTGTTGTGGGGCTTAGCGCCATTTTTCAGCACACGATAGGCTATACATGGCGGCCAGTATTAATGGTGGAGGAAGAAACCGGGAAATCCGCGGAAAGAACCACCGACCCACGAGAAGCTACTGGCAAGCTTTCTCACTTATCCACATTCGCCGAATCTTAGACTCGAACCCACGCAGACAGAGGTGAGATGGCAGTGATCCGTAACGAAGAGCGCTTTAGACCACTCGGCCACTCGGGGCCCCCCCTGGTAGAAAATGCTGCCTTCTATGTTTAGACTTTCCATTTTCATCATCAGTTTCGTGCTGAAACTTTCCTGTCGGTGGCATTTTCTTTGTTTAAACAACCAGATGTTGAGAATGTTAAAATCAGTGATGTGGCACAGACTACGGATGCGGACTGAAGAGACAATACAACGAAAGGAAATGGAATAAAAAATGGCTTAAAAATTAATTTAAAAAACTTACTAAATAAATGCAGCCTCGTATCGTATTTTCATATCAATGACCGAATGACTGTATGGACGGGCTTTATTCCGTACAAATATGGTAAAATACAGACGGGTAAACAGGTCTGTGGTCAGTACACCTGGTCAGTGATGCAGTTTGGATGGCAGACTTGCAGGCTGGAGCAAACAGACTTCTGACCACTGTAATCATATATAGCTTTAGACCAGTTGGTCAGCAGTCAGAATGGCATATCAAATATATGCTCTTCAGTCTGGCCAGTTACTGCAGTATGGTCAGTAAAAGAGTAAAAGATTGCAAGCCCTCATTGGCAGGATCCTAGGCTTATCCCCAACAGGATTACAATATATCAATGCCATTTCTACTCACTGACATATGGACAATAAAGCCTTTTCAGTCATATTGATTGTTCGTTAGTCCAAGGCTTGACTGGAACTGCCTGTGCTTCTACTGTATACATGGATAAAGTGTGTCCTGGTGCAGTTTCTGCAACTGAATAGAGGGAGAGAGGGCATGTGAACATACAATATATTCTGGCACTATTTTGCATCTTCATAGCGGGGGGGAGAGTGCATCTTGACATCATCCATGAGACCAATCAGAGACTGTACTGTATTCATGGATACAGTATGTTGTGGCACTATTCTGCATCTTCATGATAGGTGATGGTGGAGTGTATCTCAACATCACCCAAGAGACTAATCAATGATTCAACTAACATACTCTTGCCTTTGACCTGAAATATGTCCATTGCACCTGCACCATACTGCAGTTTATCTACAATTTGTTCTGAGTGTAACTTATTGTTAAAGGAATGAGAGAAAAATAGTGACAAACACTGGTGTGGAATACAAAAAACCACCATTTAGGATCTGAATTCATTGACAGAAACTCAGCAAAGATTCACTCCCGCATGCAAATTCTGACCACTGAGTGGGATTTCCAATCCCAAACCAAAATATATGATTGATTCAAATTAATTGTTTACTTAAAGTAACTGCTTTCCATATATTTTGCTATAGTGATATTTACATGCAACCCTAAGTGAAATTCAAACACGCTTCAAAAATTCAAAAATGGTTCTACCATTCAAAACTAGCTGGATTTAATTAAAGATATATGTGTATTATTTGAATACTCTACCTTGATGAGCTTTTCTCTGGATCCCGCCTCTTTTTCTCTTGTGCATCACTCTTGGTTGATGGTGCCTTCCTCTTATTGTCGGCCTTTTTTGTCGCTTTGGGAGTGGAGGGCTGTTTGGGTTTCAGTTTTACAAAATTTGCAAATTTTCCTGCCTTTGATGGTCGGCCCCTCCCTCTCCTACCTGATTTCACATTGTCACCATTGGCCTTTGAATCCTGCAGGATTAAGTATCTAGATTAATTTATATATACTGCAGATTACTGATACATACTAAATTTATTCAATAAAAAAAAAAAACATCCCCATACTTTACAGAATTCTGACAAATATTTTGTATCATCATCTAGCTATAAACAGAGTTGCCAAACCCTCCAGACCCACAATTAATGAAAGGAGGGATAAAAATGAGTGAATTCAGAACACAATTAATGAAAAGAGGGACATAAATGAGTGAATTCAGAACACAATTAGTGAAAAATTATACCATGACAATAGCTTCATTCACTTTGATAGTCAGTACTGCATTATATGAAAATCCCAAAACTAAACGAAAACACATTATTTACACTAATTACATGTACAAATTTATATGCAGCCAAATTTATTGATATACACAAACTTCACGCTATTTGTTATGATACGATGCTGTGGCAGACTTGAACTTCCTCAACTGGGCTATGGTAAATTTGTTTTCAAAACAGTTCAGGCTTCTTACCTGGTGGTTGATCCTGGTGACTAAAATTGTTGCATATTTTTAGCACCTAAAGATGCCATAAAAACTGTCTTATTTTTCAAGACAAATGCAGGGTATTTTCAACAAGAAAACTCACAAATAATGCTTCAGCATTGGTGCAGGACTTTGAATAGGTGGCTCAAAGTATTCCAGAGCTGGAATCTGCTGGGTGCTCTTAATTTTTCCAATATCTATATGCTTTTTGCTAGCAGTGCGCTTTTTGACATCATCTCTGATAATCTTTCAATATCTCATAAAAAATTCCTTTACTCAAAAAAGCTGTCTTCATTTAGTGTTTGTTTTAAAAAATTACAGTTGCTATGAGTATGTACATGTGCCATTTAAAAAAAATTACAGTTGGGCCCCAGTTTTCTTCACAAGTATTTGTAAAACATCTGTTCTAAATATAGATTAATGTCAATCAGGGTATTATGGGACGAATATCAAATGGAGTGCAGTAATAAGACTTTTTTGTTTCAGTTTTTCCTGCCAAATGGAATTAACGTTAGCAAATAACCTCAACTGCTATTTTGCAGCATCCATTTTGAACATACACGGATCACATGATCTTGCTGGTTCATGCAAAATTGAGGCTCAACATGGGGTAAAATCAGACACCTCCAGGTATTCTCAGACATTTATTTGTATTAAAATAAAAATGTTTAATCCCTAACATATGTAATTTAATCAAGCACAAGAAAACAACACAATGTAAATATTCAAAAGTTTGGTTGTATTTATAATGCTTGTTACTATCTGTATAAAAATTGCATAATGGGGTTTCAAAAATGTTTAAATGAACTCTGTAACAAAAAGATTCACACAGTTATTGCTGATGTCAACGCTGCAAGAAAGGCGAGGACTGTTTTGTTTTCCACTAACCCAAGTGAAATAAAAGAAATTACATCATTTAAGCTTCAAGATAATCCTTTTTTTTTTTTACATTACTAGTCCATGAATTATCAAGCTAGGGACTGTTATAAACATTTCGTCTTAATAATGTGTATTGCACTGTTATGTAAACAGTCTTTACGAAATGCGATGAAACAGCTGAAACTTTTTAAAATTAAATATTTAAATAATAATAACAACAAACAAGTTGGTGAAAAGATTTTATTTTCAGTGGTGAGGGTTAATGTAGAGTATTGACATATTTGATTCTTAATTAACTAATTAATCACAAATGTTACAGATGCAGTTTTGCTGGGAATATAAACTAAATCATCTACAATATCAGTAGAAGTGGTTTTTATCTTCTTTACAAGCTTAATTTATTTGAAATATTAACCAACTAGTTGTACCTCATAACCTGCTACATGTATTTCAAACATCTGATAATAACCCCTTCGGATGTACCCCTATATGTTTATCGACCAATCAAACAAAGTTCAATGCAGGCTTCAGAGTAAACATTTAGTCAAACAGAACAAGAATTGGTCTATAACATGTTGGACTCATAAACTGTGTCAGGCATATTTTTTTCTCCAGGAATGCAATAATATGGTTTTGGAAGTAACTATTTGAATACCGGAAGCGCTACAAAAGTCACTCGTTTTAGTGTAAAATAAATTTTTCACCTTTTTTAATCAGAGTATCATCATATTTTAAAATAATGGACGGGATGAGATCGGACGTCACATATGATAATATATTTATAGGTTACTACTTTGCGTTAAATAGTTTTACTAATTTTTATTGGTTTGTCCAATAATACAAGTTGTCCGATAATACCCCGACTGATGTTAAATACTTTTAAATACTTGCTACAGGGCAACTGTAACAGTTGGATACGGTTCTTCTAACATCATGACTAGCAATACAGGACTGCTATTGGCATCAGTGACCACTTCAAATATCATGACTAGCACTTAACAAGATAAAAGTTATTTTATTCCTACTTTAAACTGATTGAGAACTGAGGAATTCATGATTTTATTGTATGCGGCATGAATCCATGAATCACTATTGAGAGTCATGAAATTCACAGCAAAATCGTGAGGGTTGGCAGGTCTGCTATAAATCCACCCAATATAAATTTATTTGGCTGGCTGGCTACTGTAGAAGTACTACACACCAGTTAATATGGGCTTATCTATCCATCTATCCTCCCTCACTCCATCCCTCCCTCTCTCCATGCACATAAGCTAATGAATCTACACATAATTACACACAGAGAAAACAACCCTCAGATGATGACTATCAATTTAACAATTTTCTCCTTTAATAATGGGTCAACCATTTATCATTTCATCTACTGACCAGAGTGACCACAGATCCTTTGGTTTGTTTTGTTGTCAACAGTTTACGTCTTGGCTTAATTGATACTTACATATGCCTGAAAATACCATTTCACAAATCTAGATAGAACATGAACAGAATACTGGCATATTGTGAAATCAAGTAGTAAACAATTCTATCTAATATTCAAAGATACCTTTAATCCAGTCCCAGATGGGGCAAAGTCTGGATCATCAACAGAATCATCAGAAAACTGTTCGACTGGGTCAAAGTCTGGATCTGAAATGTCTGACTCCTCCTCTACATAACTCATTCCTGAATATTAATAATAATAATAATAATAATAATAATAATAATAATAATAATAATAATAATAACACATAACTCATTCCTGAATAATAATAATAATAATAATAATAATAATAATAATAATAATAATAATAATAACAATGAGGTGATTTAATAGTGATGCATCAATAAATAGCAATATTTCTCATGCAATAATTTATCATGATGCAACTGATACAGGATGATAGTAGAACATAACTAAATGACAAACTGTTTAAAACTGAAAATTTTCAGTCAACTTTCTTTCTCTTAAAATGAAGCAAACAATAAGACAATGTAAACAATATATAAAACATGTCTCCTTGTATGTACTATACCTACAATGTACCACAACTCTATAAATTAAAATTTACGAAGAATTCTAGCTTAGTACATGATAATAGCCATCCTGAATGTAGGTATCATTTTCAAACAAAACCTTATGTTTGTTCTGAATCACTAAGATAAACAGTTTTCCTCACACTGGAATATCATTTGCATTTGCACACTTACTCCAAAGACGGACTATTATTCTAACTCTACTAATGGGACTACCACTCTACTGTCTGAAAAGAATTTCCAGGAAAGAAACAGAATACCACTTCTGCTTTATAACTGCCATGTTGAAACCATCTCTGACATTCAACAACGTTAAAGTTTTCAAACTAACCATTCTGGTGACCATGTACCATTTTAAGACAAACTAGGCACTATTAATGGACATTCAGGACAATCAGTGCCAAGACATTCAATATGTTTACTGTGACCACCATCCAGGACATCTGTTGGGCACAATTTTCATTGAGGGATGATATCACAGGTCTTTCCATGAAAACGCTATGTCAATATGACCATAAATTCCAGAGGTGTTGCGATAATAAGACTTTCACAATGACTTCAGGGCCTTGGGTGGCCAAGTGGTCTAAAGCACTCACCATTTCCAATTACTACCATCTCACCTCTGTCCGTGTGGGTTTGAGTCTCAGTCTCCACCAATGTGGGTATGTGAGAAACCTTGTCAGTAGCTTCTTGTGGTTCTTGTGGGTCAGTGGTTCTTTCCCAGTTTTTGCAGGGTTCTTCCTCCACCAGTTCTATTGTCTGCCATGTATAACCTATCCTGTGCTGAAAAATGGTGCTAAACCCACAACAACGACAAAATGGCTTCCATGTTGGCTCTACTGTATGTCAGATCAGCATCATTTTCATTCAGGACCAACTAAACACCACAAGAATCTCCCCTGCCAAAATAAACATCTTGGCAGATGCCCTCTCTGATGCATGAATGATACTTTGGGATGAAGAGGAATCAAACTGACATGTGTTAAGAATTCCATACCAAGATGGGCAAAATGTTAAGAAGGGACAAGGTCTGACTTCTCCATACTGATTATCTACATTAAATTGTGAAACTATAGAAAGAAGGCGGTTCATGTTGTCAACCAAAACCAAATATTTTTGCAGTATGTCATCCAGGTTCACCACTGTCAATGTGGAATAATCAGTCTTGAGCAAAGATATACTATCCCATGGTATAAGATTCTGATTATGTCTATCTCTGGTCTCAATTTGCTGTTGGATTTCTTAACCAGAAAGATCTGAGGCTAGAACCCCAGGTTATATTGTTTGTTTTTGTACTATCCACTCTGCCCAATTAATAAGTAAAAGCTCAAATGTCTAAAATGGGTTGATCCAAGTCCACAGGAGAGTTGCCAGGTGGCAGAAGCGACTGCAAGTCATCAACCGTGGGCAGTAGACTTGCGGTGGGGGGAGGGCCTTGTTTTTTGTTTACTCCCACCCACCCACCTCCAGCAGGGACATGTAGCCACCTATAACTTGCCTGGCCATGGACAGGTTGCCATTGTTGATAATTACACTGTCACCAATCGCTTCTTCCTTGGTATGCTCCCTCATGCAGAGATAGAGGCTTCCATGAAAAACTCAAGAAGTAATTATTATGCCACCTGCTTTCTCACCTCCTTAATTGGACACCCAAACAGATGCAGAGAACCGAAAAGAAGGGAGAGCAAGATCAATGCATGGCATAATTTCAGATAAGATCACAGGCATGCATCTCCTCATATCTATTTAAGGTTACAAGAGGCCATTGGGGTTTTTGGCATTGCGTGGTGGACAGTCCTATTAAATACACTGGCAATATGACCAACTAATTCACAGGCATGGTCACTTCCAGCCTTATCCACTAGGCAAGAGATTACCAGACGCCAGGTCGAGTAGGGAGACAGTCCACATGCTGTTTCCCAACAACTTAGATATGGCATTAAACACCTCCCTGCCCACTTTATAACAGCGCAGAGCAGACAGTAATATCCTTGTCAAGGCTAGGTACATCCAGATGATAAACATGAATTTGTGATTTGTACCAGTGTGGTGGGAATTTTGCAGGCATCTTACTCACTTAAAAAGCCCTTGAATTACCAGAATCACAAATTTAATCCAAGATGCCCAGAAATTTCTGCAATCTATGATTGTGGTAAAATTTTGATAGATGTTTGTCATCATCCACATCCACTAAGGCCTTGACCTAGTATGTAGTTTTGACTGCTGATGGAGGAGGGCATTCAGATGGAGGCAAAATTCTGTGTACTGTTTGCCACCTTAAAAGAAAATTCTATCCTTTTCGTGGATGGATCGGAACATCCTTGCTATCCACCCCCACCCCATCTAGGAAATTGTCTTTCTGTACTCTGCATTCAGGGAGATTGTATTCAGTAATGTAATGATGATGCCAAATTGCCACCAACAGGATTAAAAAATGATTTTCTTTATTTCAATTAAATTTTTTTTATTTTAACGACATTTATCAGGCCAAAATACATCATTATATAGTGAATACAAGAAGAGATTTAGTTACCTGAAATCACTATATCTAAATACCATAATTTCAATGCACATTTCTGATTTAGGATAGGTGCTTTGTGTAACAGTTTGTAAACAAATACAAATTTTCCAGCTTTCTCAGTGCCAAGTGTACATATATTTAATTTGTATTTGTTATTTTTTTTTTTTACATGATTATAGGTTAGGTAATTGTATTTTGGTCTGACCTTGTCCAATATCAAGTTCAGTGTACCTGACCTGGGATATTATGTTGTTTTATTTTGTAAACTATAGTTAATATTTCTCTTGCACTGTGGGTTAAATATTAGGATCATTATTAAAAAAGGTAAACATGTTTACTTGGATCTAGGATATTGGAATTCCCCCATGAAGAATCTGTATGTACCTGTTGTTTCCCATGTTCTTTATTATAATTTTTGTAACAGATTTTACCTGTTTACAACTTTGAATTTTCTAAAAATGGACTTTAGACCTACATTCTGGCTCTACTTTTGTATCTTAGTTTATATATATATATATATATATATATATATATATATATATATATCTTGTTTACTTGAAATAATTATTAATTCTTGTGATAACATCAGAAGCAGAATCATTTGTATTGTGTTCAGTTTGTGATCTGGGTGGAATTATTTATTCAAATTATTATTCACTGAAAATAATAAGTACTCATCAATAATAATATTCTTGGACAGAAACATTAATTTGGAATGATAGTGAATTCAGACAAGAACATCGTGCATTATATTACTGTGATTAATTGGAAGATTGTTAGCACATCATCACACTTCAGGCCACTGGTACATTAGTACTTTCAAGACTACAGGCACATCAACACCTTCAGCACTGGATCTTATTTCAAACACCACTGGAATTGACTTAGAACTTTATTCATTACATCTGGTGATAGAACTTTTTGGACTATTGGGGATTTATTTCACAATAATTTAAGTTCTTTTTAAATTTTCAGTTTGTATTCTAGGGAAATAAGTTACTTGTTGCATTTTACAACTCTTGTTGGTGTTTTCTCTTTTCTATTACTTGGTTTAAGACTATAAAGTTGTAATACCTATCCTCCTTGGAGGTGGTAAATGCTTGTATGTGACCTGTTAAAAAAACCATTGATATTAAAATAAAGTCCAAATCTGTACCCTTACATGTATAACATAAAAAGACTTTAAAAATTAGACTGTTTTCAAATATATTTTGATTTGTAACAAGAACCCATGTGGATCTGAGATTGCTCCTGGGCCCAGTTTCACAAAAGCACTCAAAATGTCTTCCAAAAAAAAACCAGACATCAGAATAACCTTTTTTAATGCTTGCTTGGAAACAATGACTTTCCAAAAAACATTCACCTGGTATCTAAGATTAAAATGCAATCATAAGGCAAAAGAAATGTGTGTTTTCAGTCTGCCAACTGTCCGTTTCTCACTGCTGACACTAGCACTTTTTCCCCCATTGTAAAAAAAATTATAAAAAAATCAACATTGAATATGTTATTTTTTAAAAAAATGACCTGCCCACCCTAATTTTAAAACCAGTGCAATTGGATTCTTTTTTAGCCCAAAATCTTTAATGTTCCTTAAAATAAAAACTGATTTTGTATCTTTTGCATGACCTTTTCTTCTGATGAATGTAATGATTGTCTGAAGTATCATAACAATATAAAATCTCAATTTGAGAAGAAATTACAAGAATTGTAATGAAACTGGGGCTCAATGTCAGAGGGACCAGGCTGACATCAATCTAGAGGGGCTAGGCTGACTGACATCCATCTAAAGGACCAGGCCGACATCCATCTAGAGGACCAGGCTGATATCCATCTAGAGCGACCAGGCTGAAACCATCCAGAGGACTAGGTTGACATCCATCAAGAGGAATCAGGCAGACATCCATCTAGAGGGACTAGGCTGACATCCATCTAGAGAAGTCAGGCTGACACTGCACCAGGCTGATATCCATCTAAAGGATTATGCTGACATCCATATAGGAGTCAGGCTGACATCCATTTAGGAGTCAGGCTGACAGCCATCTAGGAGTCAGGCTGACATCCATCTAGAGGGACTAGGCTAACATCCATCTAGAGGACCAGGCTGACATCCATCTAGAGGAGCCAGGCTGACAGCCATCTAGAGGGACCAGGCTAACATCCGTCAAGATTTCAAATACATGGGCTGTTGGTTAAGTAATCTGGGTTAGGATGACAACCTCAGACCTTGCAAGGTTTTATATTTTCTTGTCACAGCAATCATGTTCGATGGTGGATTTGTATCATTTGTGGAAAATTGAAAGACTTCGTGCCACAATGTTTTCTGTCAAATTTGGTCAACTTCTGTTCACTATTTTCGATGTTGTTGTTCAAAGACTTTCCTTGTTATTTAGTAATAATGGTCATAATGAACTATGAATCAGCAAAATTTGTGCAAAACTAGAAGACTTTCATGCCATGATGTTTTCTGTAAAATTTTGTCAAATTCTGAAGCAGTTTTTCATAAGTCATTTTAATATTTTTTAATAAACTTTTCTAGCCAACTAATCTGATTAAAATCTGATCTCCACTGTCCTGAGTGAAGATCTGACAGCGACCACTTAGGGGTCATGTTCTGATGACCTTTGAGTTATTCAATAGAAATGCAGCTTTCAGAAATTTGAAAGTGAATCAAACTGATAGGCATACACTGATGTTCTTCAGCTTGGCTGATAAAATCAGCGATTATGTTAATAACGTAAGTCACCAGAACATGACTCCTAAGCAGTTGCTGTCAGATCTTCACTCAATCAGGACAGATTGGACAACAGATCTGAACCATTTACATAAAACGTTTGATGTCTTCATACCAAGACAGGTTTTAGTTCTTCAAAATTTGGTCATATTCTATTCAGGTCTGTAAAAAAACATTCAACCAACCAACAAAAAAAAGCAATTTTAAAAAATTCTGATCCACCATTTAATGTGTTTTAATTTAAAACATTGCCCCCAGCAGAAGTGTATTATTTTCCAAGATTTCTGACATGGGGTTATTGGGTGCAAGAAGCAATTTTAATTTTGGGTTGAGGACTGAGGCAATTTATATGGCAAATGACTAAAGTAACCTATACTGAATTTTTGTAGATCAAATAATCCACTGCATATTTTTAATTGTATTCATTCTTAATAATCAATTATCTTTTGTTCTTTTGTCTGTCAGCCATGTATGTTTCTGACACAGTGAAATCACAAATTTTCCAAGTGGCATATTATTTGTCATGGTTCAGTCCCTTTATACAGACTAATTTAAATTCCATAGATATAGATTTTATAATAGAGATTTTTATTATGATACAGAAATCATCAATTTGTAACCTTACTAAACCATTATTCATTATGACTATGTGTACTTAATTCAGTAATCGTTGTGTTTGCTAAAGTTTCTTTGTTCTTTGGCATGCTGCTTTTGATTTACACGAGTTAAATCTTGTATTACTCTAAATGTACTGTCAGATGCTGTGATTTCTTTATGTTTTTTTTAATAAATATATCTGTAAATAGATATTACATGCTTTATCAGAAAAAAAATAATCATGAAGTAATGTAACATTATTTCTGCTAATTTCTTGCAAGAAAGATATATTTTCAGTGACTGATATGTCTTATTTCTATCCATTGTAACATGACCAATATAAAAAAGAGAAATATAGCATTTCAAACAATGTTATATCATCATCCCTACTGATCAGTCATCATCATCACTGATCAGTTTTCTACAACCCACCCCGAATTTTAAATTAAGTGCATGAAAATCTAGGGATAATTTTTGGGACCCAGTGCACTCTTAAAATCAACACCTTTGAAGTTAACTGTCTGCTGTCAACCACAGCATCATCATAACTGATAGCTGCTTAGTACCAACATAATGGACTTTTGAATCCAGGAGTCACAGGTTCCATCTTCTGCCAAAATATACCACAACCAATATAATAAATTTGACATATTCTCTTATGCTTACCTTGATGTGATTTATATCATGCAAAAACGACAAACTGACCCAGCCCAACAATCCAATTAAGAAAACTAATAAATTTGTCTCAATGCCAAATTAGAACATGATACAAATAACCTTATACTGTTTTTTTGTCTTCTACCACTGCCAGTACAAAGTTTCATCTTGTCTAGCATTAGAAATAGGAGGCTGACTAAAAGAGCAGTTTTAGAGATAAATCAGGAAATATCAAGGGAAAATAATCATCAGATCATTCATATACTCTGAGGTTCTCTGCTGGACAATAGTGGGTGAACCTAACCCTTTTCTAGTTGAAACAATCTTGAGTTATTCCAAAACAGGCAATCGGCTGACCCCACACACCAACATAAATGTCAAACTATCAAAAACAGGGTGAGAAGGGTCCAAGGAAACTTGGACTAGCCACAAGTTTGACTGCTAAGAGAGGGTTAAATATGATTATAAATATATTCATTTTTTTCTGATACACCCACATGTGATTTCTAATTTTGTTGACACAAACCCACACCAGAAGTGATATTCCTAACCAATCCACCACTGTCAGAATCAATAGTTTCATTCACAACCACCGCAGAAGATTTTTAATATGCCATCCCTTGGGGATATTTTACAGGAACAGCCCTCATCGGTTTTGTTTTAAAAAGTCAATTAAAAATTATTCTGTTTTTAAAAACAGCCAAATCTGGAAGCAAACTGGCATCAATTTTACAAAAATGAAAGGCATTCATGCCACAGTGCTTTAAACTCGGGTCAAAATTCTGTTCAGCAATTTCTGAAAAGTGAACTAAATGTTTTCAATCTTCAGTACTGATGGCCATATTTGATCAACACTCATTTGTGCAAATTTCTTAGTCCTTCATGCTGGGACGGTTCAAGTCATTTTTGGTCAAATTCTGAGTAGCAGTTTTTGAAAATAAGTCTTTCAAATTTTTTGTTCTATTTTTAATAACATGGTAGACTGTAATCATTTGCAAGAAACTAAGATGTTTTTAGGCCAGGATATGTTCAGTCAAATTTAATAAAATGCTGTTAAGCAGTTTTTGAAAAGAAGCAATTTAATGATTTTCTACTACTGATCATAGACACTGTATCTGATACCAGATCTGATTGATTCTGCACATATCTGCAAGGCCTTCACTAAAGAATGCTTTCGTCAAAGTTGGTTAAAATGCTGGTCAAATTCTGTTTAGCAACTTCATAGATACAATTTAATGATTTTTCAATTTTTAGTGGCTCTGGCGATATTTGATAGCAGATTCACATCATTCGTAAAGAACTCTTCATGCCACAAAGCTTTTAGTAAAAGATGAAGTTCTTTAATGGTTTTTCTATTTTACAAAAAAGCAGACTGTTACCAACAGCATAAACCTAAAAGGCCTTCATACCAGAATGCTATCTGCAAAGTTTGGTTAAAAATAGTCAAACAGTTTTTGAGTAAACTCTGAAACATAGCTTATGAATGATGCCAGATGCAGGTTCATACAATCAGATCACCTATGCAAAAAAATATTTCATAATATTTTGATCTTCTTCCCCTCTCTCTCTCTCTCTCACTCTCTCTCTCTTTCACATACACATCTCTTTAGACTTATTTAAACTGTTTTATGCACTTCATTACTGCTTTCATTACCTTTTTTGTTTCTAGTTCTGGAAATATTTTCAGTGGATCTGAAAGAAGCAATAGAGTCCTGAAATTAATCTTTCTCCATATCTATATTGCAAAAACCTTTAATTCAAAAGAAAATGTACCTACCTGATGACTATCCATGATGATGTGAAAGCACCAGAAGGAACTAAGTATTGATATATTAATGACTCGGTGGTATATATATATATATATATATATATATATGCATGTGCGTGCGTGATTTGGATTTTAATGTAGCTTTAATGATTTTTCAGTCATATCACTAAGATGTCTGCAGTGTGGCAGTTTATGTTGATGTCTAGCACTGGGGCTTCATGCCACAGACATAAAGCATGATGTTCCACCCAGTCACATTCTCCTGACACCAGGCCGATCAGTCCTAACACAAACCTCTTTATGCTGAGATTCTAGCGAGGCAGCTGCTAGTACCATTTCTGTAAGTCTTTGGTAGGACTAGGTCAGGCTTTCAACCCACAACCTCCTGCATCTGAGACAGATGCCCTAACCAGTAGGCAATCACAGCGGACACACACACACAAACACATGCACGTCTCAGAAATGCTTAATCACGCGTATTTGGACAAATTTTTTTTTTATCTGGGATGCAGAAAATCATTTAGGCAGAAGTCCTCTGTAGGCATGCAATAGCTGGGTGGCAAATTCAAAGGCTTGCCAGTCGTGCTTCAACCACCTGCTGAGTGAGAAAATGTGTTGATCAATTGATCATTTCAGCTGTGCTGATATTTACAATAACAGATTTCAGTGGCTGAAAGACCCCCATATATATATATATATATATATATATATATATATATATGTTGTCATTATAAAAGTACATCTAAAGAACATGACCCAATAGCTGCTGTAGCAAGTTCAAAGACTTAGACTAGCTGCTGAGTGGTGGGAAAATGTGTTGATATTCACAATGACTAAATTCTGAGGCAGGAAGACCCAGAGATGTACATGTGGTCATTATAAGAGTACATCAAGTGAACAACTTTGGCTTTTGTTAACTTGTTAGTTTCCTTGTGTAGCCAAATAAGTAGTGCATGTGACCTCAAAATCAAGACATGTCAAGTGTCAGACAAAATGCTGTTTGCAAATCTGGATAAGTATTTTGGGGTTCAAGGGCAAATTGACAAAGCTTGTAATGAGATTCAGAAGAGTGCTAAAGTTGCTAGAATTGATGTTTAGATGGAACAGTAGCCAAGTGTAAGAATGTGTATGATGCCTGGCTTAGTGTTTGGAATAAGGCCTTTCCTTGGATTGAAAAAATTCAGTCTGACTCCAATGGACAAACAAGAGCTATATGTCAGTGGTGTAAAGAATTTGGAAAATTAAACTCAATATCAGTGGTGTAAAGAATTTGGAAAATTAAATTCAATGACAACTACTGTTTCTTCTCACCTGGACATTTAGCCACTTCAGGTATGTTCAATATGCTTACAGGAGGGGACTGCAACTTTTGCTGGTGGGACTCAAATTTTTACCAAAATAGAAGTCCTGGACTCCTAGTTCTAAAATCACAGCGAGAACTCTCTCTCTCTCTCTATATATATATATATACACACACACACACACATACATACACAGTAAAGATTTTTTTTAATTACATTCTTGGACACAATGTTGCTTCTGTTACAACTTTCAAGTTTATACTCCCCTTCCACTTCGAACTAATATATATTTCAAAATACTTTGTTATGATGTTCTTTGTTACTTTGTTTAATTGGTTATAGCATTTGATTTACCCTATGTGGTCTGCCTGTAACATCTTTATCAACTGACACTCAAAAGCTAGACAGCAATGGCAATCATTTAAACAACAATGGTGTCTGGTAACAAAAGCTTGATAATCATGTCATTCATAATCAGTAAGTAAAAATGACCTAACAAACACACCATGTAATAAAGGCATGATAATCACACCTGATTTATAATCTGTACTTTTGAATTACTTTTGAATTACATGTTGCTGGTTCAATGTAATTAATGCATTAAAGCAATAAACAGAAAGATTTTGTTTTGTATTTTTTTTACTGTGTACTTCAGAAATGTCCTTTAAAAACCACTCCAGTAGCCTAAGTAGTTAAAGCATCCAGCTCGGATGTGGGAGGTCATGGGTTCGAACCCCAGCAGAGTCATACTAAAGACTTATTAAAAAATGGTACAAACAGCTGTCTCATTTGGTGCTCAGCATTAAGAGGTTAGTTTTTGAACTGCGTAGAAATGACTGACCTCTGATCTTTAAACTCCAGAATTAATATTTTTTTTTGATTACTATAAATGCAAATCATCCAAAATTTGGTCAAAGAACTTAGTCAGGACCTTGGCCATTGACTCCAAAATCAACTGGACTCTTCCTTAAGTGAAAGTACTCCACAAACTTTGATCTTTGTACATGGTCTAGCAGTAGGTTATTACGCAAAACTATTTTTCTTCTGTCAGTAATGCTGACCTTCAACCCTTTGACCCCCAAATCGCACCACTTTCCTTACCCAAATGCAAGCCATCCATAAAGTTTGATTAGCTATGGAATGCTGATCTAATTTTATTGTGAGGAAACCGTATTTCCTTTACTGGTTAAGCCTGAAAGCAAAAGGCTTTTCCTTACTTCATTTGCATCCATCCACAAAGGTTTGGTAACTATAGATGGTGGAGACTGCGACTTACTGTGCACAAAGAAAGTTAGTTATGATTGGCCTTTATTACTGATGGAGCACATTTAAAAAATAGAACAATTTGGTGCTTTGAAAATCTGACCAAGTCACCTACTTGTGCATCTCAGGGGTCACGCTACCAGGCGAAGTGGGCAACTAAGTCGCCTAAAAAATGTAAACTTCGCCTTCTTCTGTTAGGAAAGCAAAAACGACTTTGCCCTGTGATTTTTTTAGAGGTACATTGACTAATCATACCTTTTGAGATTCCCCCTCGCCTTCGGCAGGTATATTCTAGCATTGTGTTGTAGCGAAAGGTATTCTTCAAGCCATAAGTATCTAGGCCTAGTTTTGATAGCTGATTGACCATTAACCATTTCCCAAGTAAGTTGGCAACTAGGCCCCTATCACTACCCGATTTACGCATGCTATCCTTGGATGATAAAAACGTACAAACTTGTGTTTCGAAACTTTAACCAAAGTACGTAAATAGCAATTTGTGTTTTAAGAATAAAATCGGTGATCTGGATATTTTAACCGTCTCTACTACACTATTTCGTCATAAAATTAGTTTGAAACTCTAAGTGTACCAGTAACGGGGAAAAAATGGCGGACATCGCTATGTCTGGAAAGTACCAGTTTATTAGATTATGTTTTCGTAAATCATCGGGCAAATATACTCAGAAAAATATACAATTAATAGAAAGCAAAGCCTAGGGATTATGTTATTTAAGATTTAACTTTAAAATGTAATTATATAGGTCAGAAACGTATGAGACAATGCTATGTTGTGGAATTCGCTAGAAGCGTCCTAAGCTCAAAGTTGTTTTCTGACTTGATTCGTGATTGTGAAAATATGGAAAAAAGCTGCAAAGCAGATAATATTTAATCAATGCCTAAAATAATACAAGTATGCAGACAAATAAATAAACCATAAATTTGCAATCCTATCATGGACTGTTGTAATGAAGCTATATAAAGTGAGCGATTACATTACGAAAACCCCTCCTTCCAAAACTAGATGTACTCATGTCTGTGTTGACTCGGTTGGAAAGAAGGATTCAGTTGATATACCAACTATATATGAGCCATGTCTGTAATTGTATGCATTTTAGTGTGTTATGTCTGAATAGTTATGGTAATGTTTTATCTGCAACAAAGAAATGAGGACACGTGCATTTGCCGTCATGTACATGGTACAGGGGTTGTGTCAAATGTGTTTAGAAATCTTTGAAAGTGCTATCATTGTGAGCTTTTAAAAAGTATATATAAAAAATAAATACAAAAATATTTTAAACAATCGATTAAGGGTAGTTGATTAAGCATTTTTACCAACTTGTAATTACAATAATGTAATCTAGTTACTCAATTCAAGTTTGTTACAATGCAGTTTCTATTATTCTCTTTTAGAGTCATACAGCCAAAATAACTAAGAAAATTTTCACTAGAAAATAAAGTATTGCTTAAATCCAATGTTAAATGCAAATATGAATACTGGGAAATAGAGGGCATAATTCAAATAAGAGAACACATTATATATATATATATATATATATATATACACACACACATACATATATTGTGTTTCTTGTTTTGCATCCACTTCTCCCTGTTAAGCTCTCACTTCTCCCTGTTCTGTCCAAAAGGAGAAGTCACTTCTCCTTAAAATTCAAGTCTAGCTTGACCCCTGCATCTAAGCAATTTAATTCATTTACAGCTTGTACTGTCTGTGCAATCATTCTAATGATATACCCAGAATGAATGAAAAGACAAGGTCCAAATCAAGATGCCTCACCCACAAGCTGCAGAGCATAAAAAATTGTTTCATGAAAGGAGTGAGCAACACGGAGTTTTGACATATACCTTCTACAACAAACATTATGATCACATGAATGCAAAAAGCTTAATCACTGATAGAAAGTTTCAGTATTGATATATCTGCAGTGTACAGTGGTCCCCCTCTTGAACAGCCCCCCTGACCAGCGGCCACCGGCTTCTTACGGCCAGAATCCCTTGGCACTGACGATTTTGTGTTCAAAGTACCTCTCAAGAATGCCACCCCTCTAACGTGACCAGCAGCTAGCAGATTAGTACAAAAATGTAAAATGTTCCCCTCACAAGCAGCCACTTTTTATTTCAAATGTGTCCACAACCAATAATTAATTCATATCATACAGTAAGTAATCAGATTATCTCTATCGTTGATACCTGTCTCCCGATGTCAGGTTTCCATTACTGAAAAAGTGTTGGCTAAAGTACATGTTACGCTAATATTATATCATTATCTATAAATGCCAAAGTTTACAGGAAATGGGCTCAACAATGTTGTGATAGAGTTTTGGGCTTCACACATCTGTCAAATTCTTCTTTTTGATGATTACAACCAGACGTAATTGTCAAGATCATAACATGGTCAGAGGCTAAATATAGATTTTGTGGATTAACACACACTGAGAAATTAACCTTGAACAAAACAGGGTACCAGTCAAAGACCGAAAAATCACGTGACAATAATCTAGCAATTCCTTTACGAAGAAGGCGTTTCGTCCACTCTACAAAAGTTTTGTCTGCATAATTAAATTGCATACAGTTAGCAACATCCGAATAAATCATTACCAAACATTAACATGTCATCACATAAAACGTGGATGTATTACTTCAGCAGAAAGTTGGTTATTCTACTCGACGACATCAGGGGGTGGGGAAAGGGGACTTGCAGAACAATTTTATGTAGAAAAGACTCTATTAAAACAATTTTATGCTGAAAAGACTCAAATAAAGAATGTCACAACCCATAAGGAGATTATTCAGCAGCAGTGGGAAAATGAAGCAAATGAAGAGAGAATTATGTATGTACCAAGATTTAAATGACGTTTTTGAATGGTTTTGCAATGCGCATGACAACAATACCCACTTGCATATCATGCTTACATCAAGAATAAGAATTATTAATGTATATTCAGTTGAAATAAGTCTATTCTTAAGACAAGATGAACCTTTTAATAATTAAAGTTACTTTGAAACGAAGATATTAAATGCTTTTGAAGCATGTAGCTTTCTTACTACATACATTACATATACTTCTCACAAAAAATTTAGTCGCCCCTCTGGAAAGGCCACCCATCTTATAAGGCCACTTTCCTGGTGCAGAAGGGGTGGCCGTATAAGAGGGGGGCCACGGTAATCTATAGTGATAAAATAATTTTTATTTATGAATCCTTCATATTTTCAAACACCACAAATTGATCTGATCAGTCTGCTGGCTTGTGTGCTGATCCACTAATTAAGTCGTCCCTATGTAACATTAATTTTCAATCAATTTACATGAATGATGTCATTGCAATTTAAAGCAGAACTTTTTTGAACCTAAGAAAAGGTAAGAATTAGTACAATGTATCAATATATGATTGGAATGCAATTACTGATTTAACAATCAACCTTGTTTTTCATTTCCCTTCACAAAGGCTACAAATATGTAAACTTCACATCACCAGCATACCTTTTTCAAACCATGCATACCAAGAAAATGAAATATAATTCAACTTACTCTTTGCTGTTCTCCATCCCTGTGTCAGTTTTAATTCACTTCTGTGGCCTAGAGAAAAAATTTTTTTTTCAATTAATGAAATAATTATAAGAACAGTAACTATCTAAACATTATCTCCCTGAAAATGAAGTCTTCCTGTTACATGACAAAATTGCTACAATTCTATAAAATTGGCTCATTTTTAAAGACAAGTCAATCTCCAACTGAAATAATTTCAATATCTGGTACAATAATCCACTCTACACCTTTTACAAAAAAAAACTGATCATGTGGCTCTCTAGGGCATATCTATAACACAATTTGCACTGGATTATTTCAGCAAAGTATTAATTTGAAAAACCATTTTTGTGCTCAAAGGATCCATATGGCACCATGCAAAAGTGCTATAATACTATGTGGCGGAAGCATACTACCAACACAATAAACACAATTACATTAAACATGAATTACACAAAAGGCATTTTCTTGTTTGCTTCACTGAGACATATCCCAATTACCTAGCAGTCACTGAGACATATCCTAATTACCTAGCAGTCACTGAAATATATCCCAATTACCTAGCAGAGTCATTGAGGCATATCCAAATTACCTAGGATAGTCACTGAGTCATATCCCAATTACCTAGCATAGTCACTGAGATATATCCAAATTACACAGTCACTGAGACATATCCCAATTACCTAGCATAGTCACTTAGACATATCCCAATTACATGTACCTAGCATAGGCACTGAGAAATCTCCCAATACCTAGCATAGTCACTGAGATATATCCCAATTACATAGTCACGGAGACATATCCCAATTACCTAGCATAGTCACTGAAACATATCCCAATTACCTAGGATAGTCACTGAGATATATCCCAATTACAGTCACTGAGACATCCCAATTACCTAGCATAGTCACTGAGACATATCCCAATTACCTAGGATAGTCACTGAGACATATCCCAATTACAGTCATTGAGACATCCCAATACCTAGCAGTCACTGAGACATATCCCAATTACCTAGGATAGGCACTGAGAAACCTCCCAATACCTAGCATAGTCACTTAGACATATTCCAATTACCTAGCATAGTCACTGAGACATATCCCAATTACCTTGGACAGTCACTGAGACATATCCCAATTATGTCGCACAGTCACTGGAGCATGAAATGAACATTATGTGACCTCCTTTTGTTTGTGATAAGCAGTACCGTCCACAATGAATATTATTATGTATATTTAATTTGTATATTCTGTTGGCTTTTCTTAATGATTATGTTATATACATCTTTATTTTGTACATGACCTTGTTTTGTGTGCTTGTCTTTGGATTTTTAATGTAACTTTAACAATGTGAGTCATATCGCTAAAATGTCTGCAGTGTGGCAATTCTACTGATGTCTAGCACCAAGGCATCAAGCTGCCGATATGTAGGTTCATGTCTCACCCAGTCACATTATCCTGACAGCAGGCCAATCAGTTTTAACAGTAACCAATTAATGCTGAGTGCCAAGTGCAGCAGCTGCCAGTACCATTTTTATAAGTTTTTGGTATAACTCAGTCTGGGTTAGAACCTCTGACCTCCTGCATCCACGCTGGACACTCTAACCACTTAGACCACCTGACTGGTCCTTGACATTGTTCTAAATCAAGTTCATGTTGCACCTGACCAGTGACATTTATTTTGTAAACAAAATACATACACAATATTTCTCTATGAGTGTAGATTAAATATTCAGTTCATTATCAATGGATGTAAATATGTTTATTTGAATCTGAGTCTGGGACATGGTTTTCCACTTGGAAATTCCTAAACTTGTTGACAATTTTTGAATGTTTTAGAGAGGAGACTGGGCTACATCCTGGCTCTATTAATGTGTTTTAGTTTTATATATAATATTGTTTACCTGAAAAATGACTCATTCTTGTCTTAACATCTGAAGTAGAACCACTCTTTTTGTTGTCTTCACTTTTACATTGAGTGGATTTATTTATTTAGTCAAATAATTATTCACTGGAATTATAAAGTGCTCATCAATAACATTATTGGACAGAAACATAAATCTGGAATTTTAGTGAATTCAGACAAAAACATTTTCAGTTATATTATTGTGATACATCAAAAAACTGTTAGTATATCATCACAATCCAGGCCACTGGCACATTAGAGACTACAAGCACATCAACACATTCAATATTGGAGCTTACTTGGAATACCACTGGAATTCAATTGGAACTTATACACTTGGACTTGTGATAAAATTTTCAGGTCTATTTGGGATTTAATTCGTAACTGTCATCTTCGCTAGCCAAGGTGCTATTATGTTAACCTATCTACACCTTGGCAGATCGATCAGATATTTCAGGAATTTGTCCTAGGGACATCTACTGGAGTTCATGAGTTGCCTCCCATAACATATAATACCAACTGACCCATAGTGTGTAACAGCAGTGCATTGTACATCGGCAGAAAATAGTGGAGGTAACTGACTTCACAAGGATAGTCTGTAAGTTGAACACTGAAAGTATGACCATGTACCAGAGAGAAGGCATTGTAAGTGTATTTGAGGGAGAAGATGTATTTGTGCAAACACGGACTGTCAGTGGAAAATTACTGACATTACAAGTCCATTCCAGTCATATGCTCCCCTTGACTTGATCATATAGGAACAGTGTTCAAGACTGAATAACTTGACCTTGATTGAATGCAGTGGCTTGCATCGCATCCATTGAAATTCACAAACTCAAAGCACTGAAATACCTGACAGATCTGCCAAGGTGTAGATCGATGAATATATTGGAACCTTGGCTAGTGAAGATGAAATACTGATAAGTTCTTTTTAAATTTTCACTTTGAAGTTTGTATTTAAAGGAAATAAAATGTTTCTTGAATTTTACAAAACTTGTAGGTTTTCACTTGGTTCCATTATTTAGTTTAAGACCACAACAATATATCCATCAAGTTTCAGCACATGCAACTGTGTAAGCGAAAACAAGCCAAATGCAAAAGCTCAACACTGTCACCTATGCCAACAATAGCAAAATTACAACTTAAATAACATTGACAATTTTGACAAATTATCATCCTTGGGTCAGATAAAGGCTTATTGATGTCAAACTATCACATCAGAGATCAGGGAATTTTTTTTTCCAAGCACTTATCCAAGTGAAAAATGAGCTGTAATATTTAAAATTGTCAGCACAGTCCAGTTCTCTGCTACACTAAGAGTGTAGTATGGTGGAGAAATGTATTGTGTTGAGTGGTACTTACTAATAAAAATCACTAGTACCAACACAAATTTCATACATGAAAATATTATGTAATGAAGATGGCTACCACATGTACCTCCTTACAAATCAAATTGCAAAATACAAAGACCCTGATCTGCCATATCATAATGCGCCAGCAGATCAGGGTCTGTGTTATATCTTCAACTGATTACACCTAATAAACTGCACAGGTTCAGATCTGTTGATGTATTATGCATCGGCAGATCCGGGTCTGAGCAGTTTGCAGTTGGGCTGGTCTTATGAGTATAACTGCAGTTTAAAACCCTTCTAATACATGACTCTCATGATAAACATATATTAACAAAGTTTCTAAGTCCTATGACCTTTGACCTAATAAAATCTACAGTCAAATTTCAAATCTCAATAGTTGTTTGATTTTGATAGTCATGAGCTAACAGATGGGACTGATTGTTTTTTTGCAGCAAACTGATCTTTCACATTTCTTGTCTCATACTGAATAAAGAGAATCACTTGTGCAGTATTTATAAGAAACAGACAAGCAGACAGTGAAACTGACACAGCCATTACTGAATTCTGTACAAGTTTTTTTTTCTTCTGAATATGTACAACTGTGCATATTTGGTATATTAAACAGAAAACAGATTATTGCATACTTCATCACATTTTTAACTTCTCAACATACTCTAGTTTAATTCCTCAAATCAATTTAAATGCAAACAATGAGCATCATAAAAATACATAGGTTGGAATTTACTTGCATCAGAAATAGGTCACATGTAAATTCCAAACATCAAAACCCAAGGATATACATCTATCAAGAACCCTGTATACCAATTTGAAAAATTGTGATTTCACACCTAGCCCTCAATGTCTTAAAAGTATTCACATTGACAGCAACACTTTTAATCCAGTCACCATTTTAATGTGGATAGATGTTCCATTTCAACGAGCTATCACACATCTTTATGAGTTAGACCTGTGAAAAATGAAGACCAGAAAAGGGCAAGATTATTTGTCTAGTAAGACAGTGTGATACCAATCTGATTAAAATCAGATTTCCACTGTCCTACATGAAGATCTGACAGCAACTGCTTAGGGGTCATGTTATGGTAATCTCTGAATTATCCAATGGAAATGCAGCTTTAATAAATCTGAAAATGATTCAAATCATTTGGTACATACTAATGCTCTTCTGCGACACTCCTCAGTCTCAGAAGCACAAAGATATAAGACTTCATCTGAATAGCTGATAAAATTAGCAATTATGGTAATAACACAGGTCACATGAACATGACCTGTACACTGTCATCAGATCTTCATGAAGGACAGCAGTGATCTGTTTTAATCAGATTGGTGCTATGCTCACCTTATGTTACCTGTCATTTTCAAAACTGTTCAGTTTTAGTGATACAAAGTTACACAAAACAAAGATGCCAGCATATATATCTTTAAGTATGTAATCATTTTTCACAAAAAATGTTGCTAACTTACATTCTAAGCAGTATTTTATGTCTCTGTTGATTCCCACCCACTTCCACATAATGCATGTTATTTAGCAAAAAATGCTGAGACGAAAGCTGACTGATTATAAAATTTAATTGTTGTCATCATGTACTATATATACTCACGTATAAGACAAGTCCAACTGTAAACTGCAAAACCAGATCTGTGTCTCATAATGCACTTGCAGACCTGGGTCTCTGCAGTTTGTTAGGAGCAATCAGTACAATAAACAACACAGACCATGATCTGCAGGAGCAATATGCACTGGTAGATCAGGATCTTTGTTGTTTGCAGTTTGTGTAGACTTAGATATACATATATACGGTAATAACCCTTTAAATCTTTTGACCATTCAGCAATATTCTCTCTGAAATAATGACTCAAGTCACTCTCAAGAAATGTAGGTTGGACTAAATGTCTGTTTTTGCTACTTGACTACAGGGTTGTTAGTAATTAAACATTGACTAAAATGGGTTACTAAGGTTTGGTGCAGCATCTAATTTGTATTGGGTACTTTTGCAAAAATCAAACTGACTTCCTTTGTGCCATGTTCAAAATTGTCAACAAGTAGGTGAAACAGGAAAAGGTATCATTAATAGATGCATGCAGTATGTTGAACTGTTATAAACTTCAGCATTCATTAAGGACAGGAAAGCACACAGATTTATTTACAATATGCCAATCTATATCAACTTGGCGCAGGGACAGGCAGTAAAGCTTTACTCTGCACAGTCAACTTTTACATCACCAGGTGGGGCCCAGAGTGGCCGAGTGGTCTAAAGTGCTCACTGTTCCAGATCACTGCCATCTCACCTCTGTCTGCGTGGGTTTGAGTCTCAGGCTCGGCTAACGTGGGTACATGAGAAAGCTTGCCAGTAGCTTCTCGTGGGTCGGTGGTTCTTCCTGTGGTTTTCCAGGGTTCTTCCTCCACCAGTTATACCGGCACCCATGTATATCCTTTCTTGTGCTGAAAAATGGCGTTATACCACACAACAACAACAATAACATCACCAGGATGAGAGAACAAATGGTTTTCTTCAGCTCTGCATGTATTTTCATGAGGTAGGCAGCACACATGATTCACTGGTTTTTGCAAAGGAAACACCTAATTCAATTATCAGTTAAGTGTGACACATTATGTAATTTAATATGCAGATAGTTACCTATGTAAACTCCATCTTCAGCTTCTTTTAATATAGATCAAACCACTGTAAATTGTGATTTCTTGCACTTTGCATTCCAGTCACCTCCATTAGTCAAAATCTAATGCACAATTAACTGGTGTAAAATAATTTGACATAATTAGTAAATTTTGTAAGTCCTATAAATGCTGGGGCATAATTATTTTAGAACTTCTGAGAATTTAAACTGTGATATATAGTGGAACTTTGTTAATCCAGATACCTTCATTCCCAGTGAAAATGTCCAGATTAACGAGTTTTCCAGATAAATGAATCATGCACATTCTTATTTTACAATGTCATCATAATTCTATACATCTATTGTATATTCAATAATGGTTGAAAGATACTAATGAATACATCTACTGACTTATGTTTACTTCACTTTATTATAACCACTTTTAGTTGTTTATTATCATGTTGGCAACTGTTGACTTGACAAGGATGAAATCAGATATAATATGCACATGGATATCTTGAATGGTAGGTGATCTTCTTTGTGCTGGCAAATCCTTTTTATGCTGGCCGGTATCTCATCTACACAATAATGTAAAAAGCAAAATGAATAAAACCTGATATGTTGCAGTTAAATACGTTATGGTAAACTAATAAAATACTGTCCTTTTATAAGTCGTATTTTATAACTGACATAGTTGCTAATGAGCTGATAACACATCAATTTTTATTCTGAACTTAATTTATTAACCATTATATTATGTCAAAAGTGTGGATGATATGATGATTTGATCCCATTGTTTTATTACTAACAACTCTGTAGTCAAGTAGCAAAAACAGACATTGTTTACACAATCACTGATTACGATACAGTCATGCCAGGGTTTGACACTAACACTCATCCGTTGGCCCGTGGCCACCTGATTTTCAGAAGGACCATCACTTTCCTAAAGCTGGATGGTCCGTCGGGCCTGGTATTTTAAATTCTGGATATTAAAAATATATCTATGTTATAGGATTGTATAAATCTTTTAATTATAAACATGTCAAATACAGCAAAAATCAAAAGCGAAGCAAAGTTAAAACAACATAAACATCATGCCTACGCCATTTAAACTAAATTATCATTGTCATTTGGTTGCTTACTGTAAATTGTCATTTGGGTGCATACTTTGTTAATTATATAAGAGCATCAAGCGTTTTGGCTATTGACATTCTGTTAGGTGTTTTCGAGTGCTTGAAAGATATGGAGATTCTTGATAGTGTCTCTCAGCTGCCCCCCCCCCCCAACCAAAAGATGAGAAACTCAAAGTACAACATGTACACGAAAATACCAAAAGATAATAACAATTCAAAGATACCTGGAAGCAGGAATTTCTGTAGCTAAACTACAACAAGGAGAAGAATAAGATGACATGTTCAGTTTGTTCAGTGTATGGTACAATGGGAACATTTGTAGTAGGCTGCAAAAACTTTATAACTGACACAGAAAGAACCCATGACTCTTCCACAAAAGGAAGAAAGAGAGCTGAGAAGGCAGCCACTGGCTTTTCTGAAGGCAAGAAATCCATTATGTTGCTGATAAGGGAGCTTTTCAAAACCATGTGTCATATTTAGAAATGCTCATTTTGTCATGAAGCATGGATGCCCATATACTATGAGATATTATGAGATCTGGACAAGGCAAATGTTTGGAAATAAGCAGTACCTACATAACAAATATTGTCAGAAATTGATCAGGGTTGTTGCTGATACTTGTAGGTCAGATTAAGACTACATCATTTCCTCCAGTCAGTGTTTGTCAGTTATTAGTGTTGGCTCTGCCGATCCGTCTTCCAAAAAGGCAGAAATTGTATATGTTTGTTCTTCTTCTGAGTGTAAGGTAAAGGTTATTAACTTTCATTTTATATTACTGAACTTAAACTATTAAACCAGAAATTTAAATTTTGATCCATTCCATTGATAATACTTTAATCTCTTAAACCACCAATTTAACTTTAGATCCATTTAGTTTATTTTTGTTAATTCAATAATTTATTATTTCTACACAGTTTAAACTCGTTTTATTGGTATAAAAAATGTACTCGAGGCAGACAGTAACACCATGAGTTGTGCTATAGTGGGTCTTTTGTCAGAGAGAGATATTGGGATGAATGGATGAAAAAGACTGTTGCAACTGAACAGATGGTGTGTCAGTTGATGCTGCTGATGATGCTAATGAATATGATGTGATTTGTAAGCATGAACAAAACAAAGCATATAAACTGTTGAATTTAATGCAAACTGTAATAAAATAACGTTGAACATGTTTTCTTTTATTGTATAGATTACACATTTTATTCAGTAAGTATAACTGTAAATGAGATGGACTTTCTATTAGTCAGAAGAACCACCAGTTTTCAAAAGCAGGAAGTCCTGATGGCTTCCTGCTTGAAAAAATTTGTGTCGAATCCTGCATGCTACTTTGAAATTTTTCCACACACATGATCACGTGATCAATTTATATCTTCCACGCCACAAAAATTGATTAACGTTAACTGTATCAAAACCTATCAACTATTTGTGGAAAGCAAAGCTCATGACTGATGGATGGGGAATGGTACCATTACTGTTCTGCATAATTTACTGGTTTCCTAGAATATTTTTATTGTTTCATTAAAGAAACATACTCAACTTAAACATTGGCATTTCATCCTACTAAATGTCAACTGAACTTAAAAATGCATCCATTTGCTTGTGTCAGAATTTGGTTTGGTTTGATGTTTTACAGCACAGCAAAATAAGTAGGTTATTTAGTGCTGAGGTAATTGGAATCAAGTGCCTTGCTCATGGACACACCTTGGTAGCTGAACTGGGCTGGCCGATGGAAGGATTCAAACCAGCACCCTTTCAGTCACAGTCCTTCTTGTTAACCACTCATCCACTGTGTCTCCCCCATCAGAATTTGAATCCATTAGGAAAAAGACATCAGAGTAAGTACAGTCCTACTAAAGCAATTAGACTTTAATTTGAAGAAAAGTATCAAAATGTGCTGACAAATGAGAGATATTCCTGAGAATTTGGCTTCTCATTCTCTTGTCAAAAAGGGAATATGCTACACAATGCTGATCATTTAGACAGTAAAACATTGACCCAAACAGCAAAAATATCAAGATTGTTGTCTTACATTGCAGGCCTGAGAGAGAGAGAGAGAGAGAGAGAGAAAGAGAAAGGTGTATTAAATCATTTTACTGTAATTTATCTACTTATATAAGTGTCTGGGTGACTTCAATCAAACCGAGTGATATCTTTACTGATGGGATAGCTAAGCGGTCCATAGAAAGACTAAAAAATGCCAAAAATCACAGGAAAATGACTCAAAAGCACTGTGAACACCCCAAAAGCGCCGAAAACAAGGAAAAAACTCTAAAAATAAATATTATTTTATGACCTGATTTTAGGCATGATTTTGTAAATATTTCTTGTTTCTATGACTATCAATTGTTTTTAACTTGATTTATGTAATGTGTTAATACGCTATAGAGAAATATGTCCGAAAAATGCTGCCTATTTAAAAAAATATAGGTATTTTAATTAGTTATTGTTTTAAAAATATAGAGCATGTTTTAAAAATTTACAGGAAAACAATAAAACAAAAACACTTAGTATAGCAACAAATAAACTACTTTCTTTATCTGTTGTATGTATTAGTTATCCAGAAACATGTCACCTTACAATATGTCCTTTACTCCTTTGAATACCTAGTGCAATATCGTAGTGGTGCAATTCTTCCAACAGTGAGTTGCAAGAAATATATATAGATGCAAGAACAATAAGCGACAAGAAACATAAACGAAACAAAATTCATTTGTGACAATTGATACAGGTGTTGTTTCCCTCAAAGATTACAGACAGCCCTTATGAGTAAACAGAAATCAGCAACTTACAAATGCTACAAAATCCAAGATGAAACTGTTAGAAATGTACAAGATCAGCTTGTCACTCCATGGTGATGTCAAATTCTCACAAAACCAAATAGATAATGTGTCATTAGATATTTTTAACACTTTTTATCTTGCAATGTGTAAAGTAAATAAACCCATCAAAACAAACGGTGATGAAAATTGTTTGCACAGGACAGTATCACAATCTCTGATAGGGTCTGAGGATTACTATGATTATCTGCAATTACTAAGCACTTTAGAGCTGATACTGAATGAAAAGACATATAACAAGGAACAAATGCAATGATTTTACTGTAGATACTAGAATTGTGACAAGTGACTATGAAAAACTTGTGCACGACATAGTGTGCATCAAATTCTTACTCGGAGATGGCACATATATACGCTTTAAGTGCAGCATTGCAGGAAACAATCAGAACATACTATCCACTACAAATGAATCCTGAATATACATCCAAACCGTTCACATGCAGAGGTGTTGGTCAAGGAGTCACAGACAAACAACAAACCAGAGTTACCCTGATGTGGACGCAACAATCAAACCGGATAGCAGTAACGAATTCAGCCCAAATCATTTCATGCCGCTGATACAGGAGCAGGACTTTGTATTAATTCAGGATGACTCTGTTAAAACTGGAAATAAAACTATGCCCCAATTAGATATTAGTTGCACACCTAGTAGGTCTGCTATTGCAACAGCTACCAACTCTGCATCTATTGCTATATGTATCAAAAAAAAAATGAAGATGGTACAATTTCATCAAATGGGTATTTTTTAAACCAAAACAAAACAACTATATTTTTGGGTAAATATTAATTTCATTCAGGTAATCGAAAATATGTGACCCAAGACAAAAGACTAGACAAAGGACAGACTAAATGACGGACAGGTATTACCTAACAACGTCAGTTATTAATATAATTTTCTTATATCAATATGATATTGACATGTAAGTCAGTTCTTTGATGTGAAGATTTGTTTCAAATATTGTACTTTCTTTAAAAAATGTTATGTGTAAATATTTCCATGTTTATAATATAACAATGAGTTTCGCTTATGAATAGATGCTTGAAAGAGAGAAAGTGTGTGTGTGTGTGTGTGTGTGTGTGATTTGGATTTTTAACGTAGCTTTAACAATTTTTTACTCATATCATTACATCTGCAGTGTGGCAGTTTATAGTGATATTTAGCACTAAGGCATCATGCCACAGACATGTAGTATCATATCCCACCCAGTCACATTATCCTGACACCATGCCAACCAGTCCCAACACCAACCTCTTAAAGCTGAGCACCTAGTAAGGCAGCTGTTAGTACCATTTTTAAAAGTCTTTGGTATGACTTGGCCAGGGTTCGTACCTGCGACCTCGGGAAAGAGAGAGAGAACATTTGATAATCATAGGAACAATAAATGTTTGCACAATGAAAAGGTATTTTCGAGCAACATTTATCAGCCAGGCAGCTTTGTTCAGTCTGAATTTGCAAGGAAAATGACAATTAAATGATATTTATTTTTAGAGTGTCTTATCTCCTGTTCTCCCGCACTTTACAGTGGGTTTGTGGGGGCATTTTCCATCATTTTTTGGCATTTTCCGGTCTTTCTATGGACGTATGTTTAAGCGATATTGCCAACTGTTATAAGATCACCGTCGGTGGTCATGGCCAACTTCCTGCCACAGAGGCTCATATTGTTGCTTACAATTTACCTGTCATACATGCACTATACAATAACTGCAAGGGAGGACACTTCTCTCCTTTCTGGCGTGACCTATTTAAGAATAAACGCTGATATTTCAAGCTACATTTTCCATATCGTAATAAATCTGGTACTGATGTTTAGGTCAGATATTCGACTTTGTGTATCCTAAGTTTGGCTTACTATCGTACCTTTAAGTAATGACAGACCATTTTCACACATTTCTGCTTGACATGGCCATGATTGCGCCCACTTAATATGCAAGTGAAATCCCGCTGAATGGAATATTGTCCTCCCATCAGCTAAAAGAAAATGACGTCCTGCATTTATTTACAACTTATTTTCAGCTGGCCAATGAGAAGGCAGTATTCCATTCAGCACGTTATCCTTGCATATTAAGCGGGCGCGATCATGGCCATGTCGAACAGTAGCGTCGGAAAATGGTATGGCATTCCTTAAAGATATGATAATAAGACCAACTTTGGATACGCATACAAAGTCGAATGCCTGATCTAAATATTGGTACCAAATTTATTACGTTATGCGAAATGCAGCTTGAAATATCAGCGTTTATCCTTAAATAGGTCGCGTGAAAAAAAGAGAAGTGTCCTCCTTTGTAGTTATTAACTATATTGTACGTGTATGATAGGTAAATTGTAAACAACGATACCAGCCTCTCTGCTTCCTGCGCTTTAACAAAATCGATTCCACACTTGTAAAGCCCAGTTACTGAATGTAAAACATGAAACTGCTCTGAAATTTGAATTTCAATTCATCGTTGTGTCAAACATATTTCGATTCACGGATACCTGATTCGCAAACAAATGAAATTGTGTCAACAAAGAATACATCTCCATTTTTCGCGCGCTTCCTTTGTCTACATTTAATGCCCCATAACAAGGTACTTAAATTAGTAACTGAAAAAGAAACCTAAATATATGTTTTTATGCTCTTGTACTATGTCAAAATGGGTTGCACAAATCATTTACTCTCAGTTTCCCGGGGAGTTGGTCCGTTTTTGTACACGAAAGTGGTCTCTTTTTCTGTCGTATGCGACTGACGTCATCACTTTTAGTTGATATGTAGTTTTTATCAAAGCAAGAGGCAGTAGCGGAATCCGTGACTACACCAGGACAAATTTTGTACATAATTGTGACAGGGAAGAAAACTGATCACAGTATTCTGTATTCTGCGCTAGAAGGTCGTAAAATTCTACGTACTGTACTTTAATCTATATATATATAT